>JARHVA010009937.1:187500-243859 GCA_037957365.1 Torreya grandis | reverse complement strand
ATTTGTCATAAAACGAGTTAGACAGGACTAAGACAAGTAGAACCATTATATTAACCCCCAAAAAGTTACCTTAACTTCTAAAAAAGCTTATAAATACTTCATGAGTGACCATATTGATGGAATTGATGATATGGCTAGGTTTCTTGACTCACTCTCTAGGTTAGACCATTATAAGAGACCTTGACCACTACTAGGAACAACATCGCACTTCAACATTACCAGACAATATTTGAAAAAAATACTACCCCTCAAAAAGTTATTAATAAAGTTAAATAACCTAGGCTATGAATCTTTGAAATGTATTAACCTATGGTATCCAATTTGGCTAACATTTTTGGTGACCTCCTGGGATTGCATGCCTGCTATGTACCTAAACTAGCAGCCTTATTATATCCATTGGGTTATATATTCACCTATAAATTCTTCTGAATAAGACCTAAACTAAAAATAAACATGATATAGTATTTAAGACAAATTAAAACTAAAGTCACCTTCCCAACACACTAACATAAACAAATCACACACAACAAGATAAAGAACACACACAATAAGACAAACTTGTGGTATAAGTACTTAGGGAAGATAAAAAATAATAATATGTAAACTAACCTCTAATGTTTGATCCACCTAGATAAAAAGGTAAATTTTTGAGATCCACTCCATGAGATGAACCACGGTGTAAAACAAGTTGCCTTTCAGATATAGTGTTTGATGGATTAGACTTTTTATTTTCTAACTTACTTAACATGATATCAAGTGAATCAATTATATCCAATATCTCTCTGTTGAATACAAATTTATATTTGTGGTTACAAACTCACCTCATGTTTCTACTCAATCTTGAAAATATCCTCAAAAGTGGTCACATTATAAATTATAGGGGTAAAAATAATTTTATATTCTAATAGCTCCTTAAATTGATGTGTTTGGTCTTGAAAGACCTCTTGAGGACATTCATATTGAGGTGTTAATCTGATATCAAATCTTTGAACAAAAACTCTTCCAATGCATTCAAAAAGGAATCCTCTTCTTATTATTTTAAGAGAGTAACCACTTTGTTCTTCACTTTAATTTATTTACTAGTGACATCAGGCCTATCTTGATCTTGAATTTTCCTCACCAAAGGAAACAAAATATTCTTCATCATTATAAACCATCACAACTTCACTTCAGATCTCATATTGTTCTGTAAGTCTATCATTCAATGCTTACATGCCAAGATATTTAATCTCATCAAGGAAAACATGGTACAATTGTTGCCAAGCATCATCAAGCTCATTATAAGTCTTTTTAGATTCAATCATGAGTATAATTAATTTTGTTTCAAGATTTACCTCTAGTGGAGAAATTATTTTTAACTCATTTATACCTTCATCAACTTTTTATATCTAATTTTCCTCTACTTTCATGAAGCATGGGAGTTCATATATCCAAATATGCTTAGTTAATCATGTGTTTATTGTCCTAGACCTAATTTTTATTTTCCCTCATGAAAAGGATTGATAATTGATATCTTTTCATCATACTCACAAAACACACTCTCTTTCTCAAATAAAATCTCTTCACTTTCCTTCCATACAATAGGTTGTCCCTCCAAAGGAGAGATGGTGGGAGGGAAAGAGAGCTCATTTGGTAAGGTGGGATGAAAATGATTATTGGGATTCTCTTGGACTGAGTTTTGGGTTGATGGAGTGCTCTTATAGCTTGGGATTTTTGGGGTAGTAGGATCATTGAAAGATTTTTAAAGAGGGGGAAAATAAATTTGTGTTAAGGATGCTCAATTATCTTTTCACTCCCTAATAACTATATCAAACTTTGATTTACTTTGAGCTTAATAGATAGCTCCAACTTTAGGTGTGGTTGAATTACCCAAGGAACTTGAAAATTTTCTTGGTTTTACCTCTACTATCTTCTCATTTTTCTAATTTTGGATAGCCATGGGAGAAGGTTCTTTCTCAATGGTTGGAATTATGTAATCAAGGGCCATAGTATAAGGTCTCCATGATGGAATGGGTTGATTATCTCTAGGAATAATGGGTGGAGATTTAATAGACATAGGATTTTATTTTGGAGTGAAAGTCTTCTAACTTGAGATCTTAAATGTAGGAGCTTCCTCTTGATGGTATGTTGAAACTTAGGCAAGGTTGGGAATAAAAAGAGGTTGATTGTATTAAATTTTTGTCCTATTATAGACCATTATCCTATTATCTATACACTTAATTAAGACTGTTATCTCTATCATGTCATTTTTTATTACTTTTTTTGATTCCCTCTCTCAATAATTACCAACTCACTCTTAACTAATTGTAATAAGTCCCTCATACTCTAAACAAAAATGGATAGGGAAAATTGGACCAACCTCATTTTATCTATAAAGACATTTAAATTTACTTTAATTTTATAATAGGTTTTGTTTTATCATTGATAGGTATTGAGTATAAATGTGATTATACTAACTATGGACATCATAGTTGTTATCACTTAGAAGTGCACCCTTGCAAGAATGTGTACCTATTCTCATTCCTAATGATATCATGTAAACTCTCCAAGGTATGGGTGACCTTAAGTTAGATATTATATATATATATATATATATATATATATATATATATATATATATAATATATATATATATATATATATATATATATATATATAATTTTATGTTTTCTTGACTGGGAAAAGGGTAGAAAGATCAATGTTAAAGCTAAAAATGGAAATGAAAATTGAAATTTGGGTTGATCCACCAATATTAAGGTCAATTATGAATATAATTGACACAATTTTAAATATAAATAACCTAAAAACATTTTATTTATCTTCATACAATGATTATTGCATCAGTATTTCATGTAGAGGTCTAGACAAACACTCATACTAGTTTGGAAGGAATGAACAATGATTGAATTCACTTATAGACTAGGTAGAAAATTGGTATTAGACACATTATATAACCTAAAAAAGTTATTATTTTCTTTATAAATGTGATAAATTTATACATAAACATATTAAAATCATTCATTCACTAAGTTACATTAATGAACATTAAGAACACAGTTCATAAAGAGTTTGAAAATAGAAGAAAAATCAGCTCTTTATTGATTCAAAAGTGAGGTAGTAAAATTTTTGGAAGAGTTTATATAATACAAAGGCATAATAATTCAAAAATTAATATACATATATAAATTAAGAAGAGAGAAATGAGATGAGTCATCTCCAAAACTAGAGATTTAGTCCACATGCTAGTCATAGTTCACTCTTCATCAACTAAAAATTTAACTCCAACTTCAAATCAAAATTGAACTCCAAATTTAATAACAATAAAATAAAATGTATAATACTGTAACTATAAACATTATTTTACTTGGAATATGGTGTGTAATTGAGAGAGAGAGAGAGAGAGAGAGAGAGAGAGAGAGAGAGGAGAGAGAGAGAGAGAGGAGAGAGAGAGAGAGAGAGAGAGAGAGAGAGAGAGAGAGAGAGAGAGAGAGAGAGAGAGAGAGAGAATTTTGAATGTTGTTGAAAATTCAAAGGTCCCTTACATGCTTTGAAAGTCTTCAATATTAAAGAGATCTTGATATTCACTTTAGTTAAATCATTATGAATAATTTAAAATCCATTTAATATTAAATTAAATATTTTTTTATCTTTTATTCATCTTTAATTTTTAATTTAGTACCTTTTTCATCTAGGAGTTTGAATCGGCTTATCTTGACTTACGACTAAGAGTTTAACTTCATTTACCTTGCTTACAAATTGCATGCATGTTTGAATTCATAAATTTTATAAAATTAGCCCAAGTGGGGTGTATTAAGATAGAGATTACATTTTAAACCTATAATGAGTATATTTCATGAAAATAGCGCCTCAAATCTTAACTAAGACTTCAACTCAACTTCCCCACTCTTGCATGTTTCAAACTCCACCTTTCTAGGGATCCTTGTATACTCTTCCTATTTGCCTTAAATTTAATAAATTTATTGAAAATATGGAATATAATTTAGAGAGATAATAATTTTTATGTTTAAATATTCATGAAATATCTCTACTAAATGTTTATTTGATGATGACAATTAAAACTCTTCATACTAGTTTTTCTTGGATATGCCTATCTTCTACAACTTGACCAGCTTCTTGAATGCATTATGAGAACCTAGAACTTGATTAATTTTAACTATTTGATCATTTAATAAGTATAAATATTATTTTAACATCATCACCATTGCATCACATACATTCAAACAAATTTTTAGCTCTAAACTCCATGTACAACTTCAAAAAATGCTCTTTTGTCCTCTCTAGGCCTCAAGAAGCTCTAATTTAGATTAGGGGTATAAAATGAGTTATATGAATTAATATAAACTCATAATATGATAATTTTATAATTATAAATTATAAAAACATGTAAATTTATTAAAATATCCAAAAGTCCTCATCAAACTCTCAAATAAAAATTCACAAAAAAGTTTCTGCTTGTTGCCCATAGGGTGACCTGGAGATGTTTTTCAATTACATGAGAATATTTTAGTTTTTTTTCATTAAATTATCATTAATACATACTTTAACTTAATTATACACATTATTGAATGGTTTTTTTTTCCATTTTAAGCGAACAAAATAGTAAAAAACCTTAGTTTCCTTCACGATTAGACCTATGTTTTGGAATTTTATCTCTCTTAACACATATTAAAAAATAAAAAAAACTTTTAAAAATTAAATTACATAAAAAAACTTCATGTTAAATTTAAATGTATTTCATTAAATAAAACTCAAAATATGCACTTTTTATTGTTTCCTATCTTGCATAATTTCATTTCTAAGTGCATGTAGGTCTAAATTTTACCATTTTATTGATTTTTATGAGGATTAAAAGTATAATAACCCATATATCCATTAAAAAATTTTATATGCTCAAACAATCACTTAAACCACTCAAAAATTACCTTTAGTGACTATATCTCTTGCTTGCAAAACCCTGATACCTGTACCTTTGCCTTTATCCATATTTTGCCTTGAAATTTGATTTAATAATGTTTATAAATTTCATTTATTCCCCAAAATATATCACAAAACATTTATTTTGTAACAAATAACTCAAAAATGCAAACATATTGCATAAAATTGAGCAATTGGGGTTTAAGAAGGGTTTTACATCACCTTTTCCTTCTTAACAATTTTTCATAAAGTTAAACACATGTAACCTAAAACCAATGAATTTAATAGTTATTAAATATTGGGTAAAATATTAACCTAATATTATTATAATTAAACCTTCTTCTCCTTCATGTACTAGGAATTTGAAAATTGTCTTCACTAGCTTGGAACTAGCTAGTTAGAGGAATAAAGGAAGCCTTTATCAAAATTTAGACTTGTGAATTATTCCTCAACATGGTTTTATCTTGATGAATTTTTTATGAATTTTTAATACCTTTTTAAATCTTAACTCTATGAATATATCCTTATTTAAAACATGTGCATAAACAACTTTTACCAATGGTGAAAATTTTATCAACATTATTGGTGACTTTGATGGTATGTTTGCCTATAAAAGACTCAAGAATAGTAGCTTTATCCATTGGGTTATGGATTCATTAAAATATCACTAAATATGAAACTTAAAATTCCCTCAATAAACTACAACACTTTTTCATAATCACTTATTGAATTGAAAAGTAGAATATCTACCAATTAAAAATGTGCAAGACAACACTTATAAGAAGGTGAAAGCTAAAACTACTTACAAAACATGCATATAAACATTTTGAGGAAAATTAAATATAAAAATAATACCTATAAAACTCAATATCCACCTATACCAACTCAAAAACCTCTCAATTCTTTTCCATGTGGTTGATAAAGATGAGGAATAAGTTGTTATTTGAGTGTCATTTTAGTTAGATCAACTCTTTTCTTCCTTGTCAACCTCTTTGACTTGTCTCCAATTGAATAAATTTAAGAAAAAATATATCCAATATAAAAAAACTCATCATGTGGTTTTATACTCACCTAAAGTTTCTCTTAAACACTAAGAAATCTCTCTAATGTAACCAAAGTATAATCCATAGGAACAACTGTAACTTTAGCCTTTAATGGCTCACTAGAACAATTTTCTTGACTTTTTGTGACATATTTAGATATTAAATTTTGATTTTTAAATTCTTAAAATTTTTAAATATATTCATAAAAACCTTATTTATACTTTTATTTTATTCATCTTTACTTAGTTCATGTATATGGTTGTTGCCTTGTGAAACTATTTCTGAAATCTCACTAGCTACTACCATGTCATCTTGAACATCTACATGATATACTTCTTCAAGTTCACTTTCATATTTAATTTGATTATTATCCTAAATATATAAAATATTATATTTTTATATTCAAAATTTAAGTTCATTTTACCAACACAAATCTTGATCATTTTATTTTGACAAATTCTCCTCTTCACCTAGATACTCTTCTTTTTCCCTCCATACAATAGGTCTTCCTTCAAAATGGGAGATAGTGGGAGAGAATTATGAGATGATCTTGAATGGGATTTTATATTTAATATGAATTACTAAGGATTTTATATTTGTATGTAATATTTTTACTCAATACTTATTTAAAATAGGGGAATGAAACTTGTGTTAGGGATGCTTCATATTATTTTTTTCCACTAAACAATCAACCTCTCACATTTTGATATGCCTTGATATTTATTGACAAATTAAACTTAATGGATGGGTTGAGGGATTAATAAAGTTTTATAATTTATTATTTTTTATTATACATCTCTTGATTTTGGATTGGCATAGCAAAAAGCTCATTTTCAAGAGTAAGCATGGCATAATCAATAATCTTGGTCCAAGAAGGTTTCCAAGATGGAATAGTCTTAGAATATTTGGGAATATTGATTAAATATTTCATATGAATATTATATTTAATTGTATTATGATTCCTAAAAATTTTAATTTTGAATAAATTATACCCTCTTTAAGGTTCAAGGAGTTTTAGTTCTTCATATTTCCTACTTCAAATTTTAGACTTAGTTATTTGTATTGTCATGGGTAGCTATTGTATTGGTTCTATTGTAGCCTAATTGTATCTCTTAAATGATTAAATATATTTTTTGTGTATATATTATTTATATGAAATATATTATTTATACCCATTTTATTCCCCTTCACTATCAATCTCCATACATTGTCTCTCAAATTCAAATCTTATCTCTTGCACACTTTTTTCAGGCTGATTGGAAAGAACATGATTTTGACAAGGATGATTGGAAATATGATCAGGGATTTGAGGGATTAAATATAATGAAAATATGGATATAATTTTATTTCAAGGATACTTTATGTGAATCCATAAATATCTTCAACTTGATATGAAGGATATGAAGGTACAAAAGTTGCATTTTCACAAAATGGAGGACTAAAATACATACAAATTGATACTCTTTAGGTACTTGGAATAATTAAACAAACCATATATAAATTTTATTAATCATATTTTGAGAAATTTAATAATATATTTTCTAAAAATTTCTAAAACTAGCACCAATATTTATCGGTCTTCTTGAGCTATAGTCCTACCTGGCATGCCATAAACTATTATAATTCACAAGTTCACCCTTGCAAGAATGTGTGCCTATTCTCACTCCTATTAGTAAAATATAAAATATATAAGGTATATGTGACCTTATTTTGGATACAATATCTAGATTAATTTATGTTTCCATTTGGTACACTCACTCACTTCTCCCCAAACTCTCTAATTTTGTGCTTTTTTGACTCGAAAAAGGGTAGAAGAAAAAATGCTAAAGCTAAAAATGGAAATTTAAAATTAAATTTAGGGTGATGCACAAATTAAGTAAAATTATTCCTATACTTGACACATTTTTAAATTTAAATAATCTACACACATTCACTTCATATTCATACAATTACTCTTGCATCAATATTTCTCATAGAGCTCTAGACAAACACTCACACTAGCTTGGAAGGAATGAACATTGATTAAATTCACTTATAGATTATGTATAAATTATACTAAGACACTTTATATAACCTAAAATATTTATTATTTTATAAATAAAGGTGAGATATTTATAGATAAGCATATTAAAATTAGTTGTTCACTAAGTTACATAAATTGACATTAAGAACACACTTCATGAACAACTTGAAAATAGAGGAAAATCGTCTCTTTATTAATTCAAAGGTGAGGGAGTACAAATTTTTCTAGAGTTTATCTAAGTTAAAGGAATAATATGATCATAATTTTTTGAACCAAATATTTCACCCTAGAGGAGTTTTTTCAATCCTACTCTAAGATTTTGGAAACATTATAATACCTCTAGGCTTGTGGGTTGCCTATGGTAGAGGTATACCTCTTGGTTTAAGGGCTAGCTCCCTGAATTGATCTTTAAGTGATTATCACCTACATTAATTTATTAATTGCATGAAAAGGGATAAAATATTTAATGAAATAAATATATTCTAAATGGGTGATATACCATGAATATATTCACAATATCATCATACTCTTACACTAATAAACAAGACCTATAATACTAGCTTCAAAATTCTAAGATGTTATAACATTAGTATTTCAATATAGAGATTATATGTGTGAGAATATTTAGGGTAAGTGGACCAAAGGTTATATTCTATACTCTAAGGACACTTGAATACTTGAATAAATCCAAACACACTAGCTACACTCCATATGACTTGTTAGAATGAGAACTTTTTGTAGTAAACATGAAAGGATAAATAGAAGCAATAATAAAATATTAACACTAGACCTCACCATAAATTAATTCAAATACTTATAAAATATAATTTTGAACTAAAAACTATGTTGCATATATTATTAAAATGGAAAGTAAAACATTAAACTAGTAGGGCTTAGATATACAATTTGTAGAATTACCCTAAAAAGCAAAAAAGGATAGTACTTACAGAATGTGAGAGAGGGGAGAGAGAGGTTGATCTCAAGGGTAAAAATACAACTTGTCAAGGCATGAGAATCATTTATGTTATAGATTATTATATTATAAAATATACCATGAAAGTTATTTTTGGATAAACATCCCTCCAAGGCATGAAAACTCCTCAAAACTAGGGTAGGACCCTTTAACCACCTTCTTTGAAAATGCATTCATCATTGGCTTCTCTTGATATATCTTAAGCATACTAGGAATAATTTACACCTTTTCAATATGATGGGGGTTAATAAAGATCTCCAACATGTATTATATGTGTCCCTAATCATTGATATTATTTTAGATAAGTGTTCTCACTACCTATAGTCACCATCATCCTTATTTCACTCATTCTTCACACTTATCATTCAAGTGACCTTTAGTTTTAAAATAAAATACATAAAATGGGTGGTATGACACCTTTAAAGACTCCTCTTATCCTTTAATCCATTATTTATACCTTAAAAGGCTCCCTAATTGGACTTATCACCTTTTTACTTGGTGATCACCTTCCATTCCTATGTCAATTTAGACTACCTAAAGTGAAAGAGATAACAAAGGTATTCATGTGATTTATTGAATAAATAAATGACATGATGAGTTATATTATGTCCCAAATGATATCTCTAAGTTATTATCATCCTTCAACCTCTTTTGAACTTTAAAAACATCAAAATCTCTCAATAAAACCAATTTTTTACCATGTTCATACAAGTAGGGTACAATCCAATCTAATGGGAATAATCCTAGTGGAGTTATCTACAATTTCCAATAACTTTCCAAGTCATACTATCTATCCTAAATGCATATATATCTACTTCTTTCCCATCATTTCATGAGCAAGGGTTTTAAAGGTTTTAAAGATGTTTTGGCTCTTAAAGATTGTTCATTCAATATTTATGATGAAACCTTAGACAAATTCCAATAGAATATTATTTATGACCCTCTTCAAAATATACCAGATCCTTGGACCTCCATGCTAAGTATTTGTACTGGTGCGAGTATCCAAATATGGCTTCTCAAGCCCTTCACTACATTTCTCCAACATGTATTATATGTGTCCCTAATCATTGATCTTCTTTTAGATAAGTGTTATCACTACCTATAGTCACCATCATCCTTCTTCTTTCACTCATTCTTCAAACTTATCATTCAAGTGACCTTTAGTTTTACAATACAATACATAAAATGGGTGGTATGACACCTTTCAAGAGTCCTCTTATCCTTGAATCCATTAGTTAGACCTTAAAAGGCTCCCTAATTATACTTATCACCTTTCTACATGGTGATCACCTTCCATTCCTATGTCAATTTGGAATACCTAAAGTGAAAGAGATAAAAAAGGTATTCATGTGATTTTTTGAAGTAATAAATGACATGATGAGTTATATTAGGTCCCAAATGATCTCTCAAAGTGATTCTCATCCTTTAACCTCTTTTGAACTTGAAAAACATCAAAATCTATCAATAAACCTAGTTTTTTACCATGTTCATACAAATAGGGTAAAATCCAATATAATGGGAAGAATATTGGTGGAGTTATATACAATTTCCAATCACTTTCCAAGTCATACTATCTAACCTAAATGCATATCTATCTACTTCTTTCCCATCATTTCATGAGCAAGGGTTTTAGAGTTTTTAAAGATGTTTTGGATCTTAAGGATTGTTCATTAAATATTTATGATGAAACCTTAGATAAATTAAAATATAATATTATTTATGACACTCTTCAAAATATACCAAATCTTTTGACCTCCATGCTAAGTATATGTACTGGTGCGAGTATCCAAATATGGCTTCTCAAGCCCTTCACTACATTTTGTGCACTTTGATTTGCTCTTAAGCCATAAAATGACCTTCCCATGAATATATATAAATAATAAAGGTTTAAAATCAAATTATAAATCCCCATGAATGCGCTTAAATTCATTTTAAGTCTCATCTAACCTAAGAAGTGGTATTAGACTCCATTTAGGGCTTTAGGCCTAGTCTAAGCCTAATACTCTTGACTAGTGTCTAATTGCTTAGGGACACTTTATGTAGTTTATAGAACATATGGGGTATGATTAATGTTTATTAATGTTTAAAAAAACTAAAATACCTATCCATTAATTGATACAACACTTGATTCATCTTCCTCTTATCTTTCACACTTCTTGTCAATAGGGTAGTGTCTCTAGGAGTTTCATTTGTCTGAGATAGAATAGAGGGAACTTATCCTATAATATTAGTTATACCAAGGATATGAGAGGATTTATTAGTTTATGGAGACCTTATTTACCATTTTTAATTATTATATCACATCAATATCCCCTTTAATTATTCAAAAACCCTCAAGACAGACTATGTAGCATTTATTATGTGCAAGATTCATTTATTAGATATAGATTAAGGCTTGATCTAAGTTATACCTTGATTACATATCATATAAATATCATGATGGTCACATCAATATTATTAAGGCACTAAAAACATGTTCATCATCCCAAAATTTTCCAAATTATTCAATGTATACATTTTACTGGACAGGCCTAGTCTAGTAGATAATGTATTGTGTGTTTACTTAGAAAATGGCATGATTATAGGTGTATATTATATTCTTAGACCTTGTGTCATGTCCATAGGACCTTATTGACAGCATTTAGGCTCATATAATAGTTTAACCTATCTATACCATGCCTTAAATTAGACCAACACACAAACTATTGTGTTCAACCTTCTTTGTCTCCCTTTAGTCCAACTGTCCATGTTTGTTTTAAGAGAAAAAGAGGTTTTGTAGGTTGGATTTCAAATCTTGTACCATGTGTTACATATCATAAGGTATATTTTATATCTTTGTATTCATATCCAATTTTCAAGTGTTCATTTTTATAAGGTTCCCATCTCTAAATTCATTTCATAAGCTTGTAGGTACCTATAGTCAAAATCTAGGTGAACTTTTTGAGGGCAAAGGCACACCTATAGGTGATGGTATAGATCAAGAACCTATACTTCAACCCATATAATTTTTATATAAACCACTAGTGTCCTTACACCTAAATAGGTTTTATTACCATGAATACATTCTCTTATCCTTCCACCTTAGACTGTGAGGTCAATGAAAGTTCAAAACACTGTAGAAAACATTGAAAACCTACATGGAGAATTGTTAGAGTTTCAAACCTCCTTATGTGACCCTTTCTTATCCAAAAAATTATGATATTTTGAAATTAATTGACCCTACATGTGGGATACATGATGGAATCATTTTGATCTATCTATATCTCATGGATTTCACTATGGGAGGATAAAAAGAAATGTGAAAACCCTATTTTCAAGACTTTAAGAAAACTTGTCCCTTATGTCACTTCATCAACTTATGAGCATGATTCTCAAGTATACATAACACCTTTGGACTTCAACATGATTTTTATTATATTATTCAACTTCTCAAATCTTTATGAAGGTCTCAAACAAGTTCAAACACTTGATCTATAATTGCTCAGTCCTCTATGGACCAACTATAGGTGCACATCGATAGTAGATAAGGAAAAACTATATGCATTAGATAATTTGTTTTCTAAAATTATATTAAAATATAATTGGAAATATCAAAGGTATTATTTATACCTCATGAATTATCTTAATTATCTTAAGACCTTATACTTGACCACCATGGCTATGCAAGGTTCCTTCCAACCTGACTATATATGATAATCATGCAAAAAGTTAATTGTGTTAACATGCTCTTTGACTGTGACCTTCATATGATACATTTAAAAAATAATTTTGGAATGAGAGGTGGTAATTATGATATAATATTCATGAAACATAACATATAACCTTTGATTTAAACCACTACAGTAACAAAGACATTCTATAATTGATGAAACATTGACTATAGACTCAATAGTGTCCCTCATTATTAGAATGGAGTGTTTGTGCTTTTCCATTTAATCATAAACATGAAAACCATGTAAATGATCATGTGAATATGATGATAATTCTCCTAAGGACCATGTAAAATACCTGGTTTGTATGGATTATCTCAAATAAGAAGTAAACTTATAGGGTGTGGGGATAAGCATGAAATAAGAGGTAGTCAACTTATTAGCATTGTTTCATAAAGCATATGTAACTAATATTTAAAATAATACCCTAAATTTAAAGTATATTAATTTTAATGACATCCTAAGAGATCATTTGTCTTAGATCAACCCCTTCATTTTATACTCAACCAAAACTAGTTGGTTATTTATGCATGCCTAGTGAAGTGATGGAGAAGTGAAATGGGTTTAAGCCACTTTCATGTTTTTAAAATTTGACCAAATGTGAGAATGAGTTTAATGAATTTTAAGAGTCATTGTATAATATTTACAAATGTACCACACTCCTTTAGAAGCCATACAACTATAAAAAAAATATTCTTTTCTACTTGTTTTCTTGATTTTCAATGTAGCACCTACAAGTTTTTAGTTAGAACTGACATGAATAACAAGAATTTAACATAATTGATGTTGAGAAACACATTGAAACCTTTGTACACTTAATAAAATTATATAATCCTTATTAATAGCTCAAATATGAACCTATATGACATGATATGGTACAAGAACTAAATTTTAACCATGGCCAAGGTAAATAACACATTAAATGGCTTTTATACGACCATGACACATCCTATAATATCATATAAGACCCATATATCAAGTTTTATACTATATGGGGTTGACTTATTTTGACTTGTGGGGAAAATAGTCAACATTCTTGGTAATTTCCTAGGGTTTGTATGTTTGTTATGCCATACTCCTATCCATTAGGCCATGGAGTCACCAATTCATAGGTTTGACACTTAATTTCCTTTAAAACCACACAAAAAAATAAGTAAATTAACACAAAACAAGACACACCAAAGGAAATACACATGTGTTCTCAAGAACACTTATGGAACACACACACAACTGAAATAAAGACACACCTAACCTAGTATTTACAAGACCTAACTCTTAAAGTGAAAAACAACTTACCATGCTTCAACTAGGGTTAAAGATAGTTCCTCTTTCATCCTTGTTTCTCCATGAAAGCAACCTATCATGTGTGGCATGTCCATAATCAAACACTTGACTATGTATATGTTGAAATGACTTGCCATCCTAATGTATTATATTGCCTAAAAGTGGACTACCTTGAGCTTTCATAAATTATCTCTTTTTCCCTCCATTTATCTTGATTGATTCTACAACTTTTTTGATCTCTATCATATCTTATTGATGTTCTTCAAATTATAGGTTAGGAGGCATGATAGCCATCTCAATGATTATCTCTTCTAGGATATAATGTACTTGATGTATGGGATCATCAAGTCTATCTTCATCATGTTCCAACACCTATAAATGTTATTCTACCTTATATTGAGGTATTATTTATTCCTTAATCATGAAAACATTTAACTTAACTTCATTAGGATTTTCTATTACTACAATATTTTGATCAGTTGTAGGACATTCACCTTCATGCTTAGCAAGGCATTCTCTTTCATACTTAATATGACACTCAACATCATGATTTTTAGGCTCATTAGAAAACATATCATCATATTCACACTTATTTTGAGGGATAATAGCTTTACCTAGATACTCAAACTCTTGACTTATGACATTGAACCTTTTCCATAGGTCACCTTATTCCTCATGAATGTCTTCTTCAAGGGTTCCTTCTAGTATAAGTAAAATTACATGGTTATTCTCACCATAGTGATATATCATGTTGTTTAATATATAATTTTCATACATATGAATCAATTAATTACCTTTAGTAGCTTATGAGAAAAAATGCTCAATACTCACCTTAGATTGTTTATATGTTCCTTCATGGATCATATAGGTGCTGAGGTAAGTTTGTTCAAAATATATGTATGGATCATGTTCATAATCATCTACACCATACTCATCTAGAAATAAATTATAAATTCCCTCAAGATTGGAAGAATCACCATCATCCAAAATAGACTCATCTTTATCATTGATGACATAATTGAGATTGTAACTTGCTTCTACATAGGGTTCAATGTGGAACCTAGCAAGTGGTTGAGTTTTTATGGTGACCTTTGTTCCATATGTTATCCTAGAGGATAATAAGGACCAATAAAGTGAGAGTTAGCCTCATATCTTAGCTTTGAAATCCCTTGAGAGATAGATAACAAAGTGGGCATGCAAGTCCACAACTATAATGTCTTGGAGGATGGGGAAGCTAGGACAATCATGAAATAAAACCTTCAAACCTTTGATCAATCCTACTAACTTATCTAGTGTAACATATAATTAAATCACCCATTTAATATGTGGTTCATACCTTCAGACCCAATTTTTTAGCTACAACCTTAGACATCATTGATGTGTTAGCACTATTATCGACTATGTAGCTATAAACAAGCTTATCCCCCATAATGAGAGTGAGGTATAAAGGTCAAGGATTCTCAGATTTAGTAGAGGGATATATAATGTTATTAGGGGAATTAGTAAGAGCATTATGAGCATGACCATGAATTGATGATAGAGGATTGATATGAGTTGTGGACAATTGTTTTTATAAGATTTATTTTGGCTAGCCATGTGAAGGATATCCTAAAGAGAGATAGATGCCTTGGAATTTTTTAATGAATCCATAATGTTCAAAGTAGAAGTGTTTACCTTTTACTTAGTCCTTGAAGGTAATTAATTTGTTTTAACTTGAGTTATTGAATTACCTTGAGAAAGCCTTCCAGCATTGTAATTTTAAGGAGGTGTAGGAGATATAAGGACTACCATCATTGTAATAATGTTTTACTACCTTCTAGGAGGATTATATGAACTTATAGGCACACCATTACCATCTCCTATAGCCTTCATTTTATCTCTAGTGTTGTTTTCAAATAAATTTCCTTGATTAAGCACAAAAGTATCTTCAACTAGGAAGTTAGTGAAACTTGTTCTTTGAAGATGCCAATTTTCACTTTATTTTATTAGGAATTCATCTTATGATGATAGTAGAGGAGTGACTCCTCATTGAGAAACTAGATCTTGTTGTGCAACTTCATTAGAATCCATGAAATGACCTTGTTTCCATTCTTCCCCTTAGATCAGATTGTTATGCACTGGTACCATTGCTATTATGTTGGATGTTGAATTATGTTTGTATGCATTGGTAGGCCTATTTAAATTAGGTTTCCCTTGACCTCTCCATTACACATATAATTGACCATATTGATGATGATAAGGTTAAGGTTGTGATTAGAACCTTATTGCAGATTAGATTGCCTATTTTGAGCCTCTAAATCTTGATATCTTACCTTCCAATCAAATGTATCTTCAACCTTCTTAGGAGTAGTCCTTAGATTGGTATTGGCATTAGGAACTTGATAAACACTTGTAGTATCAGTAGGAAAATTAAGTAGTAGAGGCATAGACACTTTTGGATGCAAATTTCTTATGTGTATGAGGTTATTATTAGATCTAATGGTCAGGTCATATGCCTCAAATAGAGTGAAACCACCCATGGATTGTATCATGATGGCTATGTCTATGTCAATGGCCCTCAAGTATGTAGGAAACACAAAACTAGTAGGTTGTCTCATGGGAGGAGGCAACCTATACCAGGTATTTTGGAATGTATCATTAAAATCATGTATTATCTCCTTGGGGGATCTTTGGATCACATTTTTTTGGTGAATGAGTGAAGTGTGGTCACTCTTGTCCTCAAATCTTGATGTTATTAGCACTCCATAGTCATCCTAATATATGATAAAACCACCAAGAAAAGTCTTATAAAATTAAAATGATTTCCCTTTAGGGGACATGACAAGGAGTCTAATGTAAATATTGACCTCAGTGACATTTTGAAAACTATATAAATTTGAGATATCCATAATGTGCTCACGAGAAGTGACATGGACTTTACTATTGAATTTAGGAACAATCTTTATAGCATTAGGGAGAATGTCATCATAGGTATCAAGATGAATTATATTTTAAATGTTAAAGGCTGGGAAGGCATAATGCCTAGCCATGTTTTCTTTAAGCTCTTCCTCACTTTCTTGGTCTTCTTGGTGAGCAAAGTCCTCTTCATCTTGAAAGGGTAGAATAGGCTGAGGATGTTGAACTTCAAGAGGAAGTTTAGTTTGAAGAGGTAAATTTATAGGATTGAAAACTCTACTAAAATATGAACTTATAAGGACCATGAAGTATGAACACAAATATATGAAAAATAATCATCTAAAACCATATTTTACCTTAAATGGAATCTCCAAATACTGAGTAGCACACCATATACAATTGATGTTTTCAACACCAACATTCACCTTGACAAGTCTTCTTTAGGATAATTGTCCCACTAGGCATGCCATAACTATTGGAACCAAATTTATCACCCTAGATAAGGTTTTCAAAGCCTAATATAATATTTGGGCAACATTGGAATACCTCTAGGCCTGTGGGTTGCCTATGGTAGAGGTAGACCTCTAGGTTTAAGGGCTAGCTCCCTTAATTGACATTTAAATGCTTATTACCTACACTAATTGATTGTTTGTGTGAAAAATGCTAGATGTTTGAATGAAATAAATATATTAAAATGGGGTGATAAACCATTAATATATCCATAAGATCATCATATTATTTCACTAAGAAACAAGACCTATAACACTAGTTTCAAAAGTCTTAAGATGTTCCAACATTAGTATTTCAATATATAGGTGATATGCATGAGAATAATCAAGGTAAGTGGACAATATATCATATTTAATACTCTAATGAAAATTTAACACTTTAATAAATCTAAAAAAATTAGATACACTCCGTATGACCTGTTAGAATGAGAACTTCTTGCACTAAACATGAAAGGATAAAGAAAAGTAAGGAAAAAAGCTTATCACTAGACCTCACCATACATCAATTCACACATTTTGGAAATATTTTTTTGAAATAAAAATTAGGTTTAATATATTATTCAAATTAAAATGACAACATCAAACTATAAGGGCTTCACCATACATGGTGTAGAATTAACCTACAAGAGCCAAATTGGCTAGTACTTATAGAATGTGAGAGAGAAGAGAGAGAGGTGAAGATAAAGGGTCATAATTACAATTTTAAATGAATTATAATAAATTATTTTGTATATTATTATATTTTTAAATAGACCATGAAATGTCTCTTTAGACAAACATCCCTCCAAAGAATGAAAATTCCTCAAAACTAGCGTAGGACCCTTTAACCACCTTCTTTGAAACTAACTTCATCATTGGATTGTCTTGAGCACTCTGAAGTAGAATATGAGAAATTTACACATGTTAAATATTATGGTGGGTTAATAAAAATATCCAAAATTCATTGGATGTGTCCCTAATAACTAATTTTATTTTGGACAAGTTTTCTCACTACTAGCAATCACCATCATCCTTCTTTCACTCATTCTTCAAACTTGTCATTCAAGAGACCTTTAGTTTTCTAATAAAATACATAAAATGGGTGTTATGAAACATTTAAAGAGTAATTTTATCCTTTAATCCATCAGGTAGTCTTTAAAAGTCTCCCCAATTAGACTTATCACCTTTTTACTTGGTGATCACCTTCCATTCATTATACTAGTTTAGACTGCCTAAAGTGAAGGAGATAACAAAATTACTTATGTGATTTTATAAATAAATAGATAATAATTATAAGTTATATTAGGTCCCATTTTATCTCCCAAAGTGACTTCCATCCTTAAAATTTCTTTTGAACCTAAAAAACATAAAAAAAATTCAAGAAAACTAGTTTTGTACCTTGTCCATATAAATAGGGTATAATATAATATAATGGGAGTTATATGCAAGTTATAATCACTTTAAAATTAATAATATGTCACATAAATTAATTTATATCTACTTCTTTCCCATTGGGTCATGAGAAAGGGTTTTGGAGGTTTTTAGGATGTTATGGCTCTTAAGGATTGTTCATATAATCTTGACATTGAAACCTCATAAAAATTCCACTAGAATATTTTTATTACCCTCTTAAACATATAAAAACTCCTTACACCTCCATTATAAGTATCCATATTGGTGTGACCATCCAAATATGGCTTCTCAAGCCCTTCCCTACATTTTTTGCAGCCTGAGTTGCTCTTAAGCCATTAAATGACCTTCTCATGAATTTATCTACAAAATAAAGGTTTAAAATCACCTTATAACTCCTAGTCAATTTCCTATAGTTCCTTTAAAGTATCATCTATCCATATAAGTGATATTAGACCCCCTTTAGGGCTTTAGGCCTAGTACGATTGACTAGTGTTTCATTTCTTAGGAGCACTTTATGTAGTTTATATCACCTATGGGACCTTAATAATTTTTATTCATGTTAAAAACAACTATTATACATATCCCTAAAGTTATCAAAAACTCTATTCATCTTCATATTACTTTTCACACTTCTTGCCTATAGGGTAATCTATCTGGGAGTGCCCTCTATCTGAGATAGAATAAAGGGAACTTACCCTATTATCTCAGTTAGGCCAAGGATATGAGAGTATTGGGTAGGTGATGGAGACATTATTTACCAATTTTCATTATTATATCACGTTAATATCCCATTCAATTCTTCAAAAGTCCTCAATGCAAAATATGTAACATTCATTATGTGTACGATTCATGTATAGACTATAGGTTATAGCTTGATATTAGTTATACCTTGATTCCCTATCATATACATATAATTAGGGTGATATCACTATTTTGGATTCATAAAAAAAAATTAATCATCCTAACATTTTATAAATTCTTCAATGTTTACCTTTCACTTGGATAGGCCTAGTCTATCAGATAGTGTACTATGTGTCTACTCAGAAAATGGCATGCTTGTAGGTGTATATTATAGTAGTATACCTTTTGTCATTTCCCTAAGACATTATTTAATTAATTTAGGATAGTATAATAGTTTAACCTATCTATACCATGCCTTAAGTTATACCAAATTACCTTGTCACCCTTTAGTCCAACTATAAATGTCCATTCTAAGAGCAAATAGGTTTTAAAGGTTGCATTTAAAATCTTGGTCCCTATGTTACATATAATAAGGTATATTTGAGGTATTTGGATTCATATAAAATTTGAAATTATTCATTTTTTTGGGTGACCATCTCTAAATTCACATCATGATCTTGTAGGTACCTACAATCAGACTGTAGGTAAACTTTTTGAGGGCAAAGGTACACCTATAGGTGATGGTATAGATCAAGACACTATAATTTAACCCCTATTAATGTTATTTGAACTAATAGTGTACTACTCACCTCAATAGGGTCACTCTCCATTAATGTATTCACCTATCCTACCACTTTGGAATATGAGGTCATTGAAAGTTTAAAACAATATAAAAACCATATAGAACCTATAGTGAAGAATTGTTTGAGTTTCAAACCTCCTTATGTCACCCTTTCTTATCCAAACATTCATGATATTTTTCAAGTCATGGTCCCTACATTTGGGCTACATGATGGATTATTTTTGACCTATCTATAGCTCATGCTTTTCACTATGGGAGGATCAAAATAAAGGTGAAAACCCTATTTTGGAGACTTTAAGGTAACTTGTCCCTTAAGTCACTTCTTTAACCTATGAGCATGATTCTAAAGTATAGATAATAAATTTAGACTTCAACATGATTTTTATTATATTATTAAACTTATCAAACCTTTATGGTTGTCTCAAACATGTTCAAACACTAACACTCCAATTGCTCATTCTTCTGTGGATCACCTATAGGTGCACATCGATAGTAGACATGGTAAAACTATACGCATTAGAGAATTGGTTATCTAAACCAATCTCAAGATATGATTTGATATATAAAATATATTATTTCCACCTTATGAGGTATCTTAACACTTTTAAGACCTTATTATTGACCACCATAGCTATGCAAGGTTCCTTACCACCTGACTCTATATGATGGTCATGTAGAAAGTTGGTTGTCTTAACATGCTCTTGGACTAAGACCCTCATGTGAAACATTTTGAAAATAATTTTTGAAGGATACATGGTTATTATGATATAATATTCATTAAAAATAAAATATAACCTTTGATTGAAACCACTATAGTAACAAATACCTTCTGTAATTGATGAAACACTGACTGCAGACTCAATAGTGTCTCTCATTAGTAGAATGGAGTTTTTGTGATTTTACCTTTCATCCCAAAAATGAAAAACATATCAAGAATAATTTAAATAGGATTATCATTATGCTAAGGACCACATATAGTAGCTTATTTTTATATATTATCTCAAACAAGGAGGAAACCTATAGGGTGTGGGGATAAACATGCATAAAGAGGTAGTCAACTTCTTAGCATTGCTTCATAAAGCATAGGAAACCAATATTTGAAATCCTAATATGAATATGAATTATAATAATTTTAATAAAATCCCATAAGATAATTTTTCTTGAATCACCCCTTGTTGTCTATACTTAACCCAAATGTGTTGGTCATTTTTGTATGCTTAATGAAGTGATGGAGAAATGAAATGGTTTTTAACCATTTTTAAGTGTTTCAAAGTTGAAAATGTGAGAATGAGTTAAGGTAACTTTAAGATTCACTTTATAATCTTTCCACATCTGAAAAACTCCTTTAAAATCTATACAACAACCAAAACTTCCTCTTTTATAATCGTTTTCTTGATTTTCAAGATATTACCTGCAAGTTTTCAGTTAGGACTGACATGACTAACAATAATATGACATAGGCAATGTTGAGAAATAATTTAAAACCTTTGTCCACTTAGGAAAACCATAAAACCCTTATTAATGGCTCAAATATGACCCTATATGACATGAAATGGTACAAGGACTAAAAGTTTATAATGACCAAGGTAAATAGCACATTAAATTACATTACTAGGACCATGACACACCATATAATATATTACAAGACCCCTATATCATGTTTTTTAATATATTTAGTTTGAATTATTTTGATTTGTGGTTAAATTAGTTAAAAATAATCATTCAAAAATGAATATACGTATAGAAAGGAAGAAGAGAGAGAAGAGATAAAGTAGCTCCAAAAATAGAGATGAGTCCACATGCTAGTCATAGTTCACTCTTCATCAAATGAAACTTTAAATCCACATTTAATTATACCAAATTAAAATATATAATATTAGATTATAAACATTATTTTCCTTGGAATATGGTGTGGAATTGAGAGATAATTTTGAATGTTGTTGAAAATTCAAAGGTCTCTTGCATGTTTTAAAAGTCTTCAATACGGAATAAATATTGATATTCACTTTAGTTAACTCCTTATGAATAGCTTAAAATATTTTTTTATCTCAATTTTACTCTTTTTTTATCTTAAATTAATATTTAAATTTTTATTCATTTACCTTTATTTTATCTTAGAGTTTGACTTGACTTATCTTGACTCGTAGCTTGGATTTTGAATTCAGTTACCTTGTTTGCAACTTACATGCATGTTTAACTTCTTGAATTTTATTAAATTAGTCCAAGTGGGACATATCATGAGATATATTTCATTATTTATTTATAATTAGTCTCTTTCATGTAAACAGGGCCTAAAATCTTAACTAAGACTTCAAATCAACTTCTCCGCTCTATCATGTTTCAAACTCCACTTTTCTAGTGCTCCTTGAAGACTCTTCTTGTTTGTCCTAAATTTTATAAATTTAGTCCAAATTGGGAACATAATTTATAGATAGATAATAAATTTTATGTTTAAATATTAAATAAATATATATTCTAATTTTTTATTTTATGATGGCAATTACAACTCTTCATACTGGTTCTTCTTAGATATGTTTATCTTCTACAACTTGACAAGCTTCTTGAATGTACTGTGAAAACATGGAACTTAATGAATATATATTATTTGATTAGTTAAGGATTATAAATATTATTTTAACATCATCATCATGGTTTGTTATACCTTTTAAAAAAAATTAGCTCAAAATTCCTTGAACAACTTCAAAAAATGCTCTTTTGTGCTCTCTAGGCCTCAATAAAACCTAATTTAGATTAAGGGGTATAAAATGAGTTATATGAATTAAATATAAATAATTATATTATAATTTTAAATTTATAAGTGGTTAATACCTATAAAATTTAAAAAATCTCCAAAAATCCTCACCAAACTCTCAAACAAAAATTCACAAAAGAGTGTTTGCTTGTTGCCCACATGGTGACCTAGATATGTTTTTCAATGGTTGATCTTATTTTGAATTGTTTTTAATTGAATAATAATATATTAAGACCTTTAAATTAATTATAAACATTATCAAATCATTATGTACCATTGTAAGGACCTGAAACACTCATTTCTAACTCCATTTGTGAGAAAAATTATAAAAACCTTGGTTTCCTTCATGATCAAACCTATGTTTTGGAATTTTATATCTCCTAACGTATATTAAAAGATATAATACATTTTTTAATATTTAATTAAATCTAAAAATACCTCCATGTCAAATTTTAAGATATTTCATTCAATAAAACTCAAAATATGCACTTTTTACTGTTTCTTAACTTGCACAATGTCATTTCTAAATGCCTATAGGTTTGAGTTTTACCATTTTATTAAGTTTTATGATGGATAAATAACTAATTTTTTTAATTAATACCTATAATAACCCATATTATAATTCCAAACATTTTATATTCTCAAATAATCACTTAAACCACTCAAATTTTACTTTTTCTTACAGTCTCTCTTGCTTGCTTGAAACCCTGATACCTGTAACTTTGAATTTATTTATTTTTTGCATTGAAATTTTTATTTATTAAGGTGTAATAAGGTAATTTATTCCACGTAATATCTTTCACAAATTTTATTTTATAAAAATGAACTCAGAAATGTAAACATATTGCATAAAACGAAGTCATTGGGGTTTAAGAAGGGTTTTAGAACACCTTTCCTTAATGATTATTTATAAAGTTAAGAATATTTAAAATAAAATAAATAAATGTAAATTTAAGTAATATGGGAAAAAATATTCTCATAATAATATTATAATCAAATATTCTTCTCCTTCATGTACTGAACATTTGAAAATAACCTTCACTAGCTTGCAACTAGCTAGTTAGAGGAATAAAAGAAAACTCTGTTAAAAATTACACTTGTGAGTTGTTCTTGTGCTTGGTTTTTGCCTAATAAAATTTTTATGATATTTTTTATGTCTTTTTTAATCTTCAATCTATCGATTAATCCTTATTGAAAACCTAAACACAAGCAACTTTGACCAATAGTGGTAAAATTGTCAATAATAATTTTGATAAGGATGATTATAGGAATAAGTAGGTTGCCAAAGAGGCTGAGTTTGGTGACATGGGGGTAAAAATTCATGATAAATATGATATTATAATATTTTATGTCTACTTAGGGTTAATACATTAACCTTATTATCTTGATATTAAGAATATGAAGGTACAAAAGATACATTTTGACCAAATGAAGATTGAGAATACATACCAATTGGTCTCTTCTAAGCACTTGGGCTGATTAAAACAAATTTGGATCACTTATAGTCACCATTTATTCTTTTTTTTATTCCTTCAAAGTTTTATATATTTAATAATAATCAAAAATACCTAAATAGATGATAATTTATCCCACTGGGTGTGCCAAATACTTATCACTCTAAATTGCACCCTTGAGGAGGTTGTTCAAGACTTCATAATTTAGTATATATAATAAAGGCACCTCTAGGATGTGGGTGTCCTAATTTTTAATTTTAATCTCTATATTATGGCTAGATCCATTGATGTATCACATAAAAGTACTACTGAACTTATTACTTTTAAGTAAAAGAGGGAGAGATAACTAAAAATAAGTAAATGGGAGGTGATGCACCAAATTGCATTAACACTATCAATAATTTAAATCTTCACTATGAACTATAGGACTAAATTAATATACACTAATCCTAAATTGAACCTATTTAACCATTTATTTTTAAAGAGGTAAGGCAATACAATACTAGGAAGGAATATTGGTTCCACTTTTAATCCACATATAAACCCTAATTTCACTAAATACAACCTATAATAGTGAATAAAACTACTTGAAGATAAGAAGAATGAGACAATAAACTAAGATGAACTCATTCTACACTTGATTAGATCAACCATTTAAAGGCTTACATTACATATAATCATAAGATGAGGTATAACTAGTCATGTATTGATCAAAGGCATACAAAAAGAGTAAGGCTTCATCATAATTAGGTGGAATGATCCCTCCAATGCCATTCAAGGTCATCTATATAGAGAATTAATGAGAGAGGGGGAAAAATATGTTGAGAGAGATTATATTCAAGACCACATGTCATGAGATCAATCATAAATCCTATAAATGGATAATAATTAACTCAGGTTACTCTTCTACATAAGTGTCGCACTTATTTTTATGATATTCTTTTATAAGTCTCCTAGGATCTCTTCATTGCCTTGGATGACTCATCACTCTTGCTCATGAAACTGCCTTTCTTACCTTAGGAGGAGTTACAAGTTTTTATCCTAACACATGTCACACTTAACCTTCTTAGCATCTTTATACACCCATCTGATCTTGGTGACAATGATATTTAAGCTTAGACCTCCTCATACATATAATATCTATGATCAGGGCTTGTAATTCATCATTTCAACTTGTTTGAACCAAGAGAATACAATTGAGACAAGTCAATCCTCATTTCAAGTTCTAGTCATGATTGAATACTATTCCTACAACCTTTTTAAATTCATATATGTCTTATAGGAGGTCATTCCATTTATATCCAATCTCATAGAGTATCGTCAATTGATTAGTTATTTAATAAGTTTATTAATGTCTTTAAGAGAATACTCATTTGCTATAAGGTATCTTAGAGGCAATACATGGTTCACTTAGCTATATCATTATTTACTTACTATAATCATTATAATGTATTGTTCATGACTTTAATATTCATAAAAAAATGTTATCATAGGTTCCAAGGTGTTATTAATCTCCTTACTACCATGGGTGACCTTAAGAAAGATTTACAAGATCAGTTATCTATGCAAGTGTGAAAGAAACCATCATATTTACTTGATTCTTATCTTGTAATATATTGTAGCATCATGAATCTTCTTGAAAATATATTATAATGTTATTATAACATTTTAAATTCTTGAAGAGAATCTAAAATAGGTAAAGATGTCTCAATTTCCCAATCTCCTATAAATAGACTCCAAAGTATAGCTCCTAAAATATTTCTTTGTAATTTATCCTTCACACGTGATAATTAATGGATCCAATAGATGATCCTAAGAATAAAAATGGACATAAAGGAGATTCTAAGGCCATTAAAATCAATTTGAGTCACTTACAGGGCAAAACTCAGTCATCAACCTCCATTAGACCTCTTAAAGGTATATTTGACCCCTTCACCTTATTCACAATGATTTATAAAGTACAGGGGTTTAATTTCATTAAAAAAATCAATAATTTTGAGGGCATAAAAATTAATAGCATCACCTAACACCATTCTAGCCCATGCATCTTCTCACCATATATCTCATATGATGAAAGTTAACCTTCTTGACTGTACAAACCTATTTCATGAGGATGAGATGAATTTTTAAGAAATAAATGTCATAAAAATGTTTTTATTTTATTTTAAATGATTATATGAGGTCTTAAACACATATTTATCATGTATTAAATTATTTATCCTAACATTTTAACTCCTCACATGGTCCTAAACCCTAATTTTTCCATGCTTATAGTTTCTAGGTAGTCTAGTCATTTTGACCCTAGTGACCTTTTTCTTGAGGTTTTATTATCTTTACAAGGGTTAAAATCATTATATAACTTTCTCAAAGATCATTCACATATTACACAAACCTTAGACCTCCAAAACAATCATAATTATTCATATTTTCCATGGTTTTGCATGCAAACATGTTTTTCTTCTTTTGGGCCTAATACCTTACCAAAACCTGATAATAGATATTTTTTGAGCGGTTTATTATTCTAAAAAGGGTCTTAGACACTTAAATATCTATCTTAAGGTCTCTAAACTTAATTACAAGTCTTCAACTATCATGGTTTAACACAATAATGCATTTTTTTCATTCCATTTTGTAGGCAAACCTATAAATGCATGTTTTTAGCTTGATATCATTGTAGACATATATTTGGAAGATATTGGTGTTGGGTTACCAAATTTTAAATGTTTTTTAAGGTGTGATAGGTAATTTATCATGATGATAAATTAGTCTCATTATTTTTTTCTTGAAAATTGGACTTTAATGACAAGGCTTACCTTATTTATGGTCAATAAGACTAATACCTCTTCAACATACCTTTGCTTAAATTTATGAATTTATTATGTAGAAATTTTTTGATAAGTATCATTAATCACAAACATCTATTTCTCTATCTAATTGATCTTATACATTTGATGATTTTCTCTTAATTATTCTTGCTTGGAACTAGTGCACTCTCTTTTGAATCAATGGGTTTGTTACCCACCATGGATGGAACCTTCTCCTTGAAGTGTATTTGATGTTAATATATAATTTATTTAAATTAAACTTTAATTTAAACCTCACACTTTTATTTTCCTTTTCTAACTTTAATTACAATCTTCCCCTAGTCATTGCTAGTCACTTCATAGGCCTTAAGGGCTAAATACTTGATTTAAGTTACTAAGGGTTAAAATCAATGATGTGATACTCTTAAAGGATCATATCATGTATAATTGACCCAAATTCAACCTCTTTATTTATATTCAACACCCTTTTATTTCCTATAAGCTCATTAAGACTTTCCAAGGGTAATAGCCTAGATTTGGTCTTTATCCTTCATTTAATCAATCTAGGTATGATTTGAAAGAAATAAATAATTTTTAAAACTCTATTTATTCCCTTTTATCTAATTTTCAATTTACATGCCTTTAATCTCCATTTACCTACCACTTCTTTTGGCAAACCCCACTCTTTTAAGGCCTAATTAGGCCTATTTCTTGACTCAGACCTAGAAATCCATACATACCATAAACTTTCACTCTAAAACATTTTAAATCATGTTCCTTATGTAAAAATACACATTATTATAAAATTTCAAGGTTTTATGACTGTTACATCTCTTGAAAACACTTAAACCCTAAATCTAGGGTATTAACTTACCTGTACAGGCTGAGAGGCTAAAAAATACATTGTTTTGAGTTAGAGTTTATTTAAAAATCCCAACTATATTTAAAAATGTATATATAATTTATTAAAAACTATTTATAGTGGTATATTATCTTTTTGTGACCATTTATGTTTTTGATTACATGATTTTCCCTTTGACTATGATCATAGTTACAGTCTATAGTGAGTGTCTTGACAAGATTTACTTCATAGTTTTCCATTTTGGGTTTTAAAAATTATTAAAAATATTTAATAGTTTATAATAAATATTTACTCACCTTATCTCTACTTTACAATTCCTTCCTTTAATCCTTGGATTCACACTTACTCATAGGTCTTGCCTCACTATATATTTTGTCACTATTTGTAAGGTTTATAGATGCTTTTTAGAGGTCTCAATGGATTTACCTACCTTGATAAAGGTGAATAGAGAATCAAAATACTCCAATATCCTTCTAAAACTATGATCCCTATCTATGAAACCTTCAATAGTTCCTTATACTTATTTGTCTCTTGAGTGGGTAGAGCATGATGACCTACATGTCTATTGACAACACATGGTTAATTGAGTTTGACTTAAGTATTTCACATTGTATTTAGATACCCAAAACTCACCTTACAATGGATACCACTCATATAAAACATAATTTATAATATTTATGGAACTAAGACAAAGACATAAGTCTTTCATAGTTTGTAACTCAACATTTTACTCAAATAGGGTAAAGGCAAGGCTTGTTAGGTTTTTAATAGTCACTAAAATTATTATTCTCATTTAGGTCACACTAAATAATTATTTGAACCACAAAATATTGTGCATACCTTCCTCAATAATGTATATCTTTCAACTGCTCTTAGCAATCTTCATTTGCAGCTTTGCCATCTAACTAGACAATATACAGGCTTTTCCCATATCGAGTTATTTCTCATATATTGTACACTTTTAGATGCTATCAATAATATGTAAAGATTTTTATGGATTGAGAAAAAACCCAAGGATTATAATCAGACCTATCATTATATTCACCATCTTCAAGTGTAAGGGGATTCTCTCCTCATAGACTGTCGACAAGTCTATGTTTATTGATATCCAATTATAACCATACATTCTAGAAGATCTATATATAGATTCATGCTTGTATTTAAAAAAACATATAAATAATTAATTATTCAAATTATTTTAAGAGGAAACAATATACAATAAACTTTTATCTATTCATAGACTTCAATATTCATTTCATTACTGTCCACACATGGACTAGATAATCCTTCTTGAGGATTCTTAAATAATTATTTCTCAGGCCTTCCTCCTTACCTCTCCTAGAGGTCTCTCTCTTTTCTAATACTTATCCTATGCTAACTATATCTTACTCATGTACAATATTTACCTTTTCAACCAAATTTATAGTGATTGAGGTTGTTATAAAACTTAACTTCTTTTCTTGCCTCTTCAATGTAGGGTTTTTGATATCAATGACTTGATTATGACCTTTATTATGAATTTATAGATTTATGTCCCTTATAAAACCTTTTTCATGACCCAATTATACTCTTTATCTAACTTTAGCAATCTATTCAGTCTTCACATGTACTTGATCTTTCTAGACTCACTTTGAATATTTGAATTTTCAAATTATGGGTTTTGGAGGGAAAACTCCAGACACCCTCAAGACTCGATCCTATGACTCATAAATATTTATAATGAATTTAAATACATAACATGGACCTAAAAATTTATATTTACACACACAATTACACTCCAACTTGACCAACTTGACTTCTTAAGATCAAAATGCAAAATGAATGTCTTCTTGCCTTGATGCTCCTACATCACTTTATCTTTCTTAAAATAGGTCTAGAACATTTTTGGATTCATTTAAAAAACCTTCCAAAATCTACTTATTTTCAAATATAATACTCTTCTTTTCATACTTGAAACTTGTTTAAGCATACTAACCCAATGGCCTTTATGACCTTTCACCTACAACCTTCTAATCAAGTATGATCATATGAGTTTATCAACTTGTTATATGCCCTATAAGGGTATCATATAAGTTTATCTCAGTGATTAAAGTTTTATCTTATGTGGATAATTATTAAAATATCATATATACCTAATCAAGTGACTATCCCTCTCTCATTTGGGGTCTTTATGCATTAATCAGTCATAGAAATACACTTGGAAGATTAAAATAGGCTTGGATAAACATGGAGTGGGATGTGAGAGACTGATTTGGTTTCATATCAAGTGTATTATCCAATTTAAAAATATTAAAATTTTTCAATAGTAATAAACTAACCAAAACCTTGACCTTCTCAATGCCTATAGATCTACAAATTCACATTTCCTTCTTGCATGCATGGTAATTGTTATAACTCAGAAGTGCACCATTAAAAGAATGTGTGCCTATTATCACTCCAATTAAAATAATGGAAAATATTCAAGGTATGGGTTAATATATATTTTATATATATAATATATATATATATATATATATATATATATATATATATATATATATAAAAATTTCTGGTTCCCTTTGGTACTCTCACCTACTTCTCTAAACTCTCTAATTTTCTGTTTTCTTGACTAGGAAAAGGGGAAAAGCAACAATATTCAAACTGGAATGAACAAGAAAAAATAAAATTTTGGGTGATGCAACAATATTAAATTCAATTATGAATATAATTTACACACTTTTAAAGATAAAAAACTTTCAAACACTCACTTCATGTTCATACAATGGCTCTTGCATTAGTATTTCATACATAGGTCTTGACAAACACTCACACTAGATTAGAAGGAATGAACAATGGATGAATTCACATCCAAATTAGGTAAAAATTAGACTTACACACTTTAAATAATCTAAAACAATTATAAATTTTATAATAAAGGATAAAACTTTAGACATAAACATTGGAAAAACAATCATTCACTAAGTTACATCAATGAACATTAGACACATGCTTCTTGAACAACTTTAAAATGGAGGAAAATTTAGCTTCTTAATTATTCAAATGTGATGTAGTATAAAATTATGTTATAATTTATGTGCATCCAAATAATATTCTCAAAATATAACATACATATATAAAATTAATAATGGAGAGAGAGAGAGAGAGAGAGAGAGAGAGAGAGAGAGAGAGAGAGAGAGAGAGAGAGAGAGAGAGAGAGAGAGAGAGAGAGAGAGAGAGAGAGAGAGAGAGAGAGAGAGAGAGATAAAACATTCTTAAACTATAGATGAAACCTCTTGCTAACTCAATTTCACTTTTGCTTCAACTCAACCACCAACTCAACCTTAAAATAAATATTCAACTCCAAAATATTTAAATGGATAAAACATTATGTTTAAACATTATTTTATTATAATATGGTGTATGAGAGAGATAATTTTTTTAAATCTTTTAAAATTCAATAATCATCATGCATGCTTTGATTATTTTTAGTCTTGAATAGATTGATTATCTTCAATTATATCATTTTGATCTTGAATTTAAATCATATTGATCTTAACTTAAATAATTTTGATATTTAATTAATATTTATGTTTTAATTTATTTATCTTCATTCATCTTAGAGTTTGACTTGAATTATCTTACGTACATCTTGAAGTTTGACTTGACTTATCTTCCCCTATCTTGCATGCATGTTTCTTCTTCTCGACTTCCCCAAATTGATAAAAATGGGAATTTAGGAGAGAGATTTCATGATTATACTATAAGTAGTATATTAAATTAAAATATGACTTCAAGTGTTAACCAATAATTCAACTCAACTTCGCCGCTCTTGTATGTTTCTTTCTCCACCTTTCTAGGGCTCCTTGAAGAGGTCTTCTTATTTACTTGACTTTTTATAAATTTATACCAATTTGGGAATAGTAGAAAGATAATTTATTATTTAATTCATGGATAATAATTATTAATATTTATTTAATCTTTAAATATAACACTTAACCTCTACTTGATATCCACTTAGCAAAGAGTATATGTATTTGACTAGGCAACATTGTTCAGAGCACAATGCATTGATTGAAAATGTGAATTATTTTCTTCCTCAAGGGTAGTGTAAAAGTGGGAGAGATATAATGTTTAATTATTCATGAAATATTTATAATAATATTGAAATTTATTATGATAATAACATATATCCATATTGGTTCTTTTTGGACATATCTATCTTCTGTAGTTTTGGCAAGCTTCTTAAATGCACCATAAAAACATAGAATTTGATGAATTTGATTTATTTAAAGATAAAAAAGTATATATATTATTTTATAATCATAACCATGGTGTTAAATATATTAAAAAAAAAATTTATCTCCAAATTCCACTTATAACTTCCAAAAATGCCATTTTATGTTTTTTTAGGCCTTAATTAACCCTATTTTGGATTTGGGGGTATAAAATGAGTTATAGGAATTAAAAAATGCTCATATTATTATAATTTTATATTAATAAATTGATAATACATATAAATTTTTAAAAAATTCAAGAAATATTTACCAAACTCTTAAACTAAATTTCACAAAAAAGTGTCTGGTTGTTGCTTGCAGGGTGACTTGGAGATGTTTTTCTTTGATATGAGGCTATTTTGAAATGGTTTTCATTTCATGATAATGTATTAAGACATTTAAATGAATTATACATACTATAAAATCAATTTTTAATTTTAATAATCTTAAACACTCATTTATAACTCCATTTGTGAGTAAATTAGTGAGAAACCCTGATTTCCTTCATGAACAAACCTGTGTTTTATCATTTCTTCTCTCATCAAGTACATTTCAGACATGAAAGCAATTATAAACATTCAAGAAAATTTTTGACCAATTTTTAATCCTAATTAAAAAATTTCAACCCCCTCTATATATATAAACTTTCATAGGGATATTCAAACTTCTATGTGTAATTATAAATGTCTTAGCATGGTCTTAAAATGTTTTCATGTGGTCATACTTGTACTAGTTTAGCATTGCCCAAGGTTTAGTATTAAGTGACTTATCTAGTCCCAGGGGTCATTTATATTTCTTGGAGTTTTCAATGATGTAAATTTTTTTGACTTGGTTTAGAGGTATTACAAATGAGTATTAATGAGTTTTAAAGGTTATATTATCATGTGTTAGCATTTCATTTTGTCCATATGTGTGAAAAGGTCATTTTACCAAATTTTTAGATTTTTTCATGGATTTTTAAATCCTTAATTAAATTTAAAATGTTTAAATAAGGTTACCCATTATACCTTATGTAATATGATGTTTAGGAATAGTCAGAGACTGACAAACTTGTAGGTTCAACATCCAAAATGGGAAATGTGCCACTTTCAAGCACTTTTGGGCACTTGTATGGCCTTGGAAGATCATTTGTCATATTAAATGGTTTCATAATGTCCCTTTGGTTCCCTTAGATCATATTTAGGATTTGGAACAAGTTTCAAGTTTTATAAATACTTCAAGAATTCTCTCTCCTCCATTACTACCTCTATAATCTTAGAAAGGCAAATTTGAAATGGATGGTATGGCCAAGAGAGAGAGAGAGAGAGTTATGAGATATATTTTTTTCCATTATTATGGTTTCTATTAATATCAATATCATTTTAATTTTTTTTATATCTATATCCCTTTATTTATTAACAATTGCTAAAAGTGACAACAGGTCATTATGCCTTATCCGTCTAGGTAGGGTTTGATTTTGCATCTATTTTTCCACTTTAGAATGAGATGGAGAAGAATGGTTTTGAGGGTTTTTTTTATAATAAAAATATTTTAATGTTTTTTCATCAGTTATCTCATATCCATGAGGTGACTTCAATGAGGAGGAAAAATGTCTCAAGTATAAGGTGTTCAATCATTCATGTTGCAAGTGTTATATTTTATTTTCATGGTGGTCATTCTCAAGAGATCCTATGTGTTTCATCATTCATGGAATATAAATAAGATTCATATAGTTAATTTGATACTTCTATTATATGTAATTCTTGTCCATATCCTTCAAGTTCTTGATCTTTGGAAACACTACCAATGTGCATATAGTTCTCTATAGTTTTTATTGCCGATTTTATTCTAGGTATCAATGATAAATCATGGTAGAAGGCCTTATTACACAATTGTACCACCAAAAAAAAAACCTTGTAATAGACTCTAATGCCTAACACATAGATGTTGCACACAAAATATTTATGCATATAGTTTGTATAGGTGGTTCAAATATTAAAATGGTATAATGCTTGGTTAAAAGGTCTAAAAATCACTAATAGAGTGACAAAGAATTAATATAGGATTGATAGTTCAAAGATTGAAGGTGTATTAAACAATCAAGAAGACTGGCTCTCAAGAAGAAATCCTATAGGTAGAAGTAGATATATAGGTAGGGTTTGCAATGAGTAAATATACTTCAAAGACTGAAGGTGTCTATGACTTGAGATAGGGACTAAATCAATGTTTTGAATTAGTAACTAATTCTACTATCTTCATTACCAAATGACACAAAAATTAAATTCAAATTGATAGCTAAATGATCATAACTCCCCAAAAGAGTACTACCTATAGCCAAAGATTCAATAGACAAGGATTGAGAGTGGTGAAGTTTCAATGTTTTAAAGTCTTTTGAGAAGGTGAGTGGAAATATAAACACAAAATCCCTAATTTTAGACCAAGATCAATCCAATATCTACCTGTTTAGATAACAAGAGACAAGTCAAACCTAAGCCTAATCACTAAATACACAGTCTTTAGCACATACATGCATGCCCAGTCTAGGTGATGAACCATCTTTACTGGAATAAAGGATGAGAGGTTTGATAAAGTATCAATGAAAATTATCAATAAGGGAAGAGATACCTTAACCTATCTGAATAAGGAATTGGACTCCCATACTGGTATCTCATAATGAAAGTGTAGAAGGCCTAAATTTCTTTTCACATAGTAGACCTAAAGGGGAAACATCTTAGAATTTAGAGGAGGATAATAGACTAAAAATTATTTATGGTTATATTGATTTTAAATACACTTAGGTTCTTCTTGCATTCACTAAAAAAAACCGTGAGGAGGCCTAAAACCTTGAAATCAACACCTATAATGTAATATCCCTTCGAATATCAAAACAAAAGCTCCAAATTGCTTATCTAAATTTCTACAAAATATCTTCAAATTGATGAATAAATCACAGTATAATTTCTTATTTATTTGCTCATAAGCTTACAATAGAGATCCTCTGTTAGGTATACAAAGAATATCAAAAGTTCAGCCTTATAGCCTGAATATTCTACGAACTGGGCTGAATCTGGAACATCTCAGCCTGCTGTGTAAAAAAACACAGTCGCCGACGTCGGTTATACTACCGTCGTCGGTCGACCTGTAGTGATCCCTTTGCCGACGTCGGTGATGAGTCGACTGATGTCGGTCTCTGTAAGTCTCTGTTTGCCGATGTCGGTACCTGAACTTTCTGTAGATGCATACGGATTTTCACAGATCTGTACGGAAGTCATACGGCCACTAATATTGCTCAACCTATGTGCTTGATCCTGATCTATAGAATTATGGGCTAATACAAAGATCTATATCTGGATAATTCTGGAATCAAAACCCAAATAATGAAAATACCTGAAACCCTCGTGATAGCTTCTGTGTGAAGTTATCTCTCAAACTTGTAAGTACATGTGATAGCTTCTGGATGAAGTTATCTCCCAATTTGGCAATAGATCAGTTGATCTTTCACAACCTCTGAATCGCTCACACTGAAGAGTTGACGTTCTTCAATGCAGTTTAGCAATAGATCAGCTGATCTTTCCCAGCCTCTGAATCTCACACAATGAAGAGTTGACGTTCTCCACTGCAGATGGAATACTGGAACCCTTGGCTCAGTCTTCACAGAAGAATTTCTTAACAAGAATCAATATCAAATAATCATGAATACATACTCTCTCCCATGAGAGATTCTTATACACCTCCAAAGGTGTGCTTGCTAAAATTAGACTCCCTTAAATTAGACTCCCTTAAATTAGAACTAGGGTCTTAAAATTAGACCAAGTCTTAAATTAGGATTAGGATCCTAAAATTAGACCCAATCATTAATAATTAATAATTAATAATTAATTAATAATTAATAATTAATAATTAATAATTAATAATTAATTAATAATTAATTAAAATGAGATCAAATAATTAATATTTGATTAAATCAATCAAATATTAATATCTCCCTTAATTCATGTCCGAAAGAGCCCGAACGAATTCCAACCCATCTCTATCAAGACCCTCTATCCATCCCATCAGCCTACGAGGGTCGCATAATAGGCTAATCTTCAACTCTGGACATGTCAACTAAAAAGGGGACATGACAATCTGCCCCTCCTAAAATTGCTTGCCCTCAAGCAATCGCTGAATGATAGACCAATCAATCCACCTGGATCCCAAATCAAGTCTCGATCTACAGTGCTGTCAACCAACACAAACTCAAGGCCCTGTCCATCACCACTCTCATCCAATGGCGTCACATCACCTCTGTCTCCTGTAAGCATATCGTCATCAACATGTGACCCCCCTATAAAAGAAAGCTAAGACTCTACCACATGTGCTAACTCTTGAACTGAACTCACCTCAAGACAAAGCTCGTCCTCATATCTCTCTTGTGTTGGTGCCAATGTGCACTCATCATCACACTCTATCATGTCATGTAGTATAGGCACCTCCAGCCGATGAAAAAACATATGTTTGAAGCTGCTGCCCCGTATTGCCTTAAGAATATGTGTTTTCCCATCAACCTAAAAATGAACCTCCATATCTTTGAGATGAAGAGTAACTTCCTCAAATGAATGAAGCCACTTCATACCCAAGACTAATTCTATGTCCCCCATGTTCACTACAAAATAATTAGCCTTGAACTCATAGTTGTTCAAGCGCAATGGGAGGTCTCTAATCATGCGCTCACACCTAAGAGTGTGACCATCGGCTACCTTAACTCTAATTCCCTCAAAATCTTTGGTAGTGAGTCCACGCTTCTCCACAAATCTAGCATCTATGAAATTATGTGTGGCCCCTGTATCAAGAAGGGTGGTAACCTTCTGCCCTGCCAAAACTCCACGGAGTCTGAATGACTCATTCGACTAAATGCTGGATAGGCGTGCCTCCTGTATATGAAGCTCTAAATCTGCCTCTGCCTTAGGCTCTGAAGCCTCTGCCTCAGAACTATCCTGCTGTTCAGAATCTTCTAATTCTGCATCCTCATAATATGCCCACATCACACGATTTGCTTTGCCCTAAGGCCTCAAAGGGCAATCGTGATGGATATCATATGGACCTTTGCAGTAGAAGCAAAGCTTCTTCCTGCGTAGATCATTAAGCACCTCATGATCCAAAGGTGGTGCTGCTGGATTGGCTTTTGAATCATTTTTAACCCCAGATTTATCTATGTTAAAATCTAGTCTCTCTGTATCCCCGTTGGAGTGGTTATGGTCTCTCGATGAAGAAGTACCTCTGGAGTTAGATCTATTTGATGGGGCTGCCATCTCCATACTGCGTGCCTTCTTCATAGCTTCTTGTAATGAAGGAGGATCAAAGCCTTTGATCCAACCTCTTAATGGTTCTGTCAATCCCTCCATGAAGAGTACTACTAGTCGCCTCTCTGAAATGTCAGGAACCATAACTGATAACTTTTGGAAGTCACCAATGTAAGACTCTAGACTACCGCTTTGGCGCAACTGTGCCAACTCTCAGAAATAGGACTCTGGATCCCTCCTGTCAAAATGCTCTACCAGCCTATCCACAAACTCCTAATAAGAAGTGATCCGATCATGATGGAGTGTCACCATCCCATGGTGCCACCAATCGTGAGCTACTCCCTCAAGATGTAGTGTTGCATATCTGATAGCATCTTCCTCACCCATCGGTCGCAATGTGAGAAATGTATCCAGCTTACTAACCCAGGCCTGTGCTGTCACCTTACCACTACCATCAAACGTCGCTAGTGTGAGCCTGCTCGTAGCTTACTTCAAATCATTGTTCCTGGGGCCTTGGTCTCCCATTCTGTTGACCTCGATAATTTTCTTTCCTTTGTGTGAGGAATCGGTCAAAAGTAATCATCTCCCTGACCACAGGTGGTAATGACTCCCACTCGTCAGTTGCTGCCCTGATTGTGTCTATAAATTCCTCCTCATGCTCTTCACCTGCTATCACCTCCTCTGCTTCCTGTCTCACAAAGATAGGCCTAGTAGGCATATTCGCTATACGAGAAATAGTCCCATGGCCTCTCTGTGATCCTGCATCACTCCTGACATCTTCACAGTGTGGGGAATGTCTCCTCAGAGTATCCAATCTCGGCAGTGCTACTGCCAACTGCTGTAATACCTGGTTATTCTACCTTTGCCCTTCTCATAGTTCCCTAAGAGTAAGCAAAACCTCTGGATCATCTTGATCTCTCAGATGATGAGGAATACGCGGCCTACCCATATCGTCACCCATGTCTTCCGGTGGTTGTTCTAGAACTTGAGTGCCTTCAAGTAAAGCTTTACTGCGTGTGAAATACCCGTGTGGTCCCAACCCTTGTGGCTGCATAAAATCTATCAAACCCTTAGGATGGCAGGATTTAGTTCTGATACCACTGTAATATCAATTCAAATATCAAAACAAAAGCTCCAAATTGCTTATCTGAATTTTTGCAAAATATCTTCAAATTGATGAATAAATCACAGTATAATTTCTTATTTATTTGCTCATAAGCTTACAATAGAGATCCTCTGTCAGGTATACAAAGAATATCAAAAGTTCGGCCTTATAGCCTAAATATTCTGCGAACTGGGCTGAATCTGGAACGTCTCAGCCTGCTGTGTAAAAAAACACAGTCGCCGACGTCGGTTATACTACCGTCGTCAGTCGACCTGTAGTGATCCCTTTGCCGACGTCGGTGATGAGTCGACCGATGTCGGTCTCTGTAAGTCTCTGTTCGCCGATGTCGGTACCTAAACTTTTTGTAGATGCGTACAGATTTTCACAGATCTGTACGAAAGCCGTACGGCCACTGATATTGCTCAACCTATGTGCTTGATCCTGATCTGTAGAATTATGGGCTAATACAAAGATCTATATCTGGATAATTCTGGAATCAAAACCCAAATAATGAAAATACCTGAAACCCTCGTGATAGCTTCTGTGTGAAGTTATCTCTCAAACTTGTAAGTACATGTGATAGCTTCTGGATGAAGTTATCTCCCAATTCGGCAATAGATCGGTTGATCTTTCACAACCTCTGAATCGCTCACACTGAAGAGTTGATGTTCTTCAATGCAGTTTGGCAATAAATCAGCTGATCTTTCACAGCCTCTAAATCGCACACAATGAAGAGTTGACGTTCTCCACTGCAGATGGAATACTGGAACCCTTGGCTCAGTCTTCACAGAAGAATTTCTTAACAAGAATCAATATCAAATAATCATGAATACATACTCTCTCCCATGAGAGATTCTTATACACCTCCAAAGGTGTGCTTTCTAAAATTAGACTCCCTTAAATTAGAACTAGGGTCTTAAAATTAGACCAAGTCTTAAATTAGGATTAGGATCCTAAAATTAGACCCAATCATTAATAATTAATAATTAATTAATAATTAATTAAAATGAGATCAAATAATTAATATTTGATTAAATCAATCAAATATTAATATCTCCCTTAATTCATGTCCGAAAGAGCCCGAACGAATTCCAACCCATCTCTATCAAGACCCTCTATCCATCCCATCAGCCTACGAGGGTCGCATAATAGGCTAATCTTCAACTCTGGACATGTCAACTAAAAAGGGGACATGACATATAACTAGTCATGAGATAACAAGAGACAAGTTCAAGGTTCTAAAAGAATATTTGATCACATTGGGCATGAAATGGTTCTAAATAACTTAGGGGACATAAATTAACGTGAAAAAAAACTTTTAGATCAAAATAATCACCTATAAGGGTCTTTGAACTCTAATAAATGCCTAAAGTTACACCATGAGGTCTTGTTAGTAGACTATGTAGAGTGTTATGGAGTGAAAAAGTGGATTATCCAAGTCAACATGAGTGACCTAAGGGGTTTATAGAGTTATTTCCATGAAAACATAAATTTTTAAGTGATTAGATCACTCTCTTCAAGGTAAAAATATAGAGAACTTAGTCATTAGGCATATTAGCATAATACCCTCCTCAAGGCATCAACACTTGAAAACTAAGGCCAAGACAAAAAAGGGGTTGAATGAAGACCTAAGAAAAACATTTAAACCTTCTTAAGTGATTTTTAGAGGTGATAATAGGCATTGGATTGTAGAGAGAAGCTTGGAAATGGCCATTTTGGGCTAAAACTACTATTAGAATGCACAAAATGCACAATTACCACCCAAGGAACATAGTTATGAGCTCAGAACTATAAATAAGAGTTGCACACAATTAGGATCACTTGGGTAAAGATGAAGGTCCTTTTCTAGAAGAAACCAATGGAATTAATTTATAAGTTAGGTGTCTAACCTTTATAAACTATTGCTGAGAACTTAAATCTCCATAAACCCCTCTTTAAACCTTAATATGAAACCGATGGAGAAGATATTGAAGAAAATTTATCCGAATGTATTTAATTTTCCCATGTGATAATTGGATCATTCTAATCACTCTCATAGGTTCTTACCACATAATGTTTTAATACTATCATCTATACAAATGAGATAAATTATTAATTTCTACATGTTTTTTGTAAATATTTAAAGGTGTAGAGATGAATGAATGAATTTTAATCATATTTTAGTGTGTGTGAAGATGTTTTTAGACCTCATATACCTCAAAATACTCTTAATAATTCATAAAACTAGTTCTATATGTCTGTATAATGAAGGTAGTCTCAATGGGCTAAAATGAAGTAAAGTGGCCATCTAGATGAACAAGAAACAACAAATTAGAATTATCCTAAGGTTTCCTGATATAAAAGAGGACAAAAAGACCTTTAACACATGTATTTAATCTATTTAATGAGTGATACTTAATTCATACAACTATCTAAGTAACAAATGTCAAGTAACTAGGTCTAGTTTTCTAGTTGGCCTATTTAATCATTGAAAGAGGACTTCATGATATGTAAGTAAGAGAATGAAAGGCAAGTTTATAAAATATGTGTCATTTCAAAGAAGGTTTTGATAAATATTTAAATCATTATATATATTTTTTAATTTATAATAAAGGTGTCAAAAGTCTCCAAGGTAGTTTCAAACAATTAGCTAACTCCCTAGTCAAGAAGGTACTTTTTGGCATAAAAAGAGTATGGAGGTTTCAAGATGAGATGTCAAGGAGTCAGTAATGTGATAATATTCTCATGATATTTGGGATAATTTTTCACTAATGTAACTCATTTGAGTTGAGGTGGTAGATCTTTAGAACATCAAATATGCTAAATGAGTGCTTTCTCATTCCATCTTTTCCATCCTCATGGAGCTACTTGGATACCATATTGACACATGTTTCAAGGGAGGATTTTATGATTATTTTTTGGTTTTTTTAGAGATTAATTGATTTAATTATGACTAAATACTCATAGTTTTTCTCTCCTATGCCTACCTCTCTCTATCTCTCTCTTGACAATTTTCTATTAAAATATTGATTTTTGGCCTTATAATCTATCCTCACATTGGTTATGGCAAAACCCTACCAATATTGAGTGTTATGATTTTATAAATTATATATATATATATATATATATATATATATATATATATATATATATATATATATATATATATATATATAAAATCTATCTGTTTATTGAAAATAATGAATTTGAGTATGTTGTATTGATGAGTGCTTAGTGATAGTTTTTATTTAAATTTGTCCTTCATGTTCATGATTTATGCAAGTTGTGCCTCTCATAGGTCATATTAAGTGTTTTAATTAGTTTTATAAGATATAAAATTGATAAAATATTAGTTTTGTTACTATAACCTCTTATTTTATCATCCTAGTACCTTTACAACATCTCAAACCTTCATATTGAAACACTAATGTGATTAGGACTATTTTGGAGTAGCATAATCAGATTGTAGTCTAATGTTTCATAGTGCATATTCAACAAGCTAAGGATTTAATTTTTGGTGCATCACCTTCAAGTTATATTTTTAATTTTATTATTCAATTCTCCCTTTTATATGTTAATCATATAGTGTATTTGGTTAGTTTAAGTGTTTTACTTTTGGGAGCTAGCTACGTGTTATCCTAATGATCTTCAAGAAATGTTTGTTAGTAGACTTGGAAAAACCACTATCATATGGATAATAATTGGAAGAATTTATGAGATACACACCATTTTAGACAGCCAATGGACTTATTTTAGCCCCTAAAAATGCCATATCATTGTCTGAAATGATAGTTGAAAGAACATGAAACCTTGTGACCAAGCCTTCATACAAGTCTAAGACACTAGACTCATTTACTTCTTTCAAAGCCACTTCTTCTATCCACCTAGTAAAGTAATTTGTGGTTGTAAGAATCCACTTGTGACCCAAGATATAAGGTGGATTGATAAGACCAATAAATTCCAAAACCTATTAGACAAAGGTTTTATCTACTAAAATATATTGAAGAGGTAAGGCAATAAGATTTTCCTTTCGTAAAAATAATGCACACTTATTTCACTTCCTTACCTAAGCATGAGAATCTATGAATATGTTTGGCCAATAATATCCAACCCTCATGATTTTGAGGGTTGTTTTCCTTATTGACAATTGGCCTCTACCTTATCCATCATGACATTTTAAAAGTAATAATTCAACTTTAATTGGCTCTATGCATCTTAAACACATTCCATTAACATATTTTTTGAACAATACACCATCAACAAGTAGAAAAGGAATATATTTTAGGCTAAAGTACCTTATATTTTAACCAATTAATTTTGGAGGATACATACCACTTTGAATGTACCTTACCATATTTTTAAACAATATTTATAAATGTGTATGATTAGATGTAATATATTCAACATTCAGGACCAAGACTGACTCTTTACTTTCTTGAAATTCTTTATCCAAGTGCTAACACAACCCTTTGAATCTAATCAACTTGGTTACCTTTATTTCCATATCATATTCAATGACCCTAGTTATCTATCCTACTCTCTTTTCACTTGTTTATTTATTAAAAAAAAACTCTTTGATCCAAGGATGGGTAACCATCACACGGATATTATTCTTAGATAATAGGTGCCTAAAATTTTTGAGACATCTGATTATGAAAATCACATGCTTATAAACAAATGTGTACCTTTTTTCATACTCTTACAATCCTTGGCTAAAGAATTCTATTATCTACTCCAAACCTTGTTGATTTTTTTTTCAATATTACTTAAATTGTATCAACATTAATATATGCATACAAAAAAAAGTCATTGGAAAAATTAGGACTAATTAGAGTGGGAGTACTAGAAATGGCTTGCTTTATTTCTTTAAAAAAATTCATACCTTCCTTGGTCCAAGTGAAATTATAATTTTTCTTGATCATAGTTGTAAGAGGCCTTGAAAAACTTGAAAAATTATATATATACATTATTATAAAGTATATTTTTCAAATGACACTTTGTAATGATTTATTATGCTTATGTAAGGACAATGTAAGAATAAAATCTACTCTTTATGGATCAATACTGAAACCATGATTAGTAATACACATGAATAACAATTTTACCTTCATACATTGAAAACACACATTTATTTATGTTAAGTGACACCTAATATTTCCTACATCTCTCAAATACATCTATAAGATGGATCATGTGATCACTTTCATTATTTAAAAAACTTGTAACATCATCCAAATATACAAGAATAAAACAACTAATCTAACATTAAAAGGCCATTTCCATGGCTATTTTTAATGTTTCTATTGCATTGGATAAACCAATGGCATTTTTTGGTATGCAAAGGTGCCCCTTTTTATGTCGAACATTATTTTGAATTGATCATGTTCCTTCACAAGTATTTGGTTGTATACACTATAACCATATAACAATGAAAACCTTTCCAAACTAGTCACTAACAATAGTATTTATTACATTGATGGAAAGGGACAATGTTCCTTGAGTAAGGCCTTGTTCAAATCACAAAAATACATACACAATTTGATTTATCAATTCTTATTCCTTGTAAGAACAAGATTAACCACTTAAGTGAAATGCTTTATAGGAAATATGATAGCTGATTTAATCAACTTGTGAAGCTATGTTCTCATCAAAGGTTCCAAATTTGGCTTAATAGACCTTTGTCTTTGCCTCACTAATTTTTTATCTTATTCTAATTCAATCATTTATTGATCCAATCTAAGATAAAAACCTTTTAAATCATTTTACTTCCATGCAAACACATGAGCAAACTCTCTACATAAATCAATAAAGGAATCTTTTTGAGCTGGAGATCATACTTTATAGAGTTTGAGAGCTTTCCCATTGGCTATATCAATGATTATATAATTTTATTCTTTGGTAGACAAATAATATATATCCCTTATTACTTCATCATCCATACTAAAAATATTCTCAATTGTGATAAAACCCTTGGGTAACTTGTTCGACTTGAGCTGAATTATTTGATCACCATACTATTGTAAATGTTTTTAATAATTTTTAGAAGAGAATTAAGCCTATTCTTGTAGGAAATGAATAATTTTATCATATTAAAATACTTGAGAATTCAAATTATTACCAGTAATATATGGTCTTACCATAATTTTGATGTATGTCTAAGTTTTATCCTTTTGTACATTAGCTGAAATATCAAATTATGCTCCAATTTACACCCAACCTATCTAAATGCTTGTTACTCTCTAAGCACTACCTATATGTTTAATGCATCAAAATTTTCTATAATATCCCATAAATTAGGTTTGTATGATTATAGAAATGGATTTTTACACACATTCAACCCTTTCTTATTTACCACAAGCTTAATATATCCAAATGCATGTAAGAGTTTAGCTCCCATATTTATAGACCATTGAAAACCATGAACTAAGGCCTCATATAAAACTAAAAATTTACAAAATCATACTATATTTTTTTGGAAGATGAAATGAGCATTATACCATCCCCTATACCATGTTTATTCTGTTAGCCATCAAAATAGAGTTTCCATAAACCATCATTTTGATCATCTTCTTTGTATAGAGATGGAATTTATGCACCATCCTCATGTAAACATTAAATTACAAGTCCTTCTTCCTATGTAATATTTTAAGGAGAATTATTATGAAGATTAGTATCCCATTCGTCAATATAAAAAGTAGGTACACAATAAAAATATGAGTTTGATTCAACTTCACTAGTTTGTTCTACTTCATCCGAGATGACATAATTAGTATTAATAGTACTAAGCATGTATGGTTATAGATGAAATGAGAACTATGATCTAAGTTATTGTAATTTTTTTTACATAATTTATTCTAAACATGAGGTATGTAGAATTAGCTAAAATATACCCACTTATGTCTGAAGTGAAGTCACATGATAAATAAATATAAAAGTATGGAGGTAGATCCACCACTACCACATCTTACTGAATAGTCACATTTGGGAATGCATGAAGTGATGATTTCAAATTATTTATTATACTCACTATCTTGGCTGGAGATACATCAAGTTGATTATACTCACTATTTTGGTATTATTGTGTTACTTGATCCATTGTCAACCATTAAATCATGAACTAGTGTGTTGTCAATAATCAAGGAAAGATAGAAAGGAGGTGTCTTAGTTTATTCTCATATTTTGTGTCATTTACCCATATATATACCTTTTATTAATTTTTATTCTCTTGCTGATATGAATTTGATAGCACCACACTTTCCTTCTCTACTAGTCTAAAAGGGGTAATTAAGCTAACTTTAATATAAACTGAACACTACCTACATAGTCCTAAAGGACATCAATTAAATGTATATAAAAGGTATGGAAAGGTATGAAATGATGGTAATTTGAGGAAAAAGGAAAGGAAGGGTAAATTTTAAGGCAAAGTAAATAGAAAGGTAAGGTAAATGACAAAGAAATGGTAAATGGCAAGGCAAGGCAAATTAACTAATGGTAGGTTAATTTCTTTTGTTGTTCCTATTGATGAGGAGATGCACATCCTACTCAAAATATGATACAACTAGAATAGTAAATTATATAAATTATTAGAACACACCCCCTATAAATAGCTAATTTATCAAGAACCTATTATTGATTTGGATTCTAATAATTCTATTATGATATTCATTGGTCATTGACTCTATTTCCTCTAAATTTTGAGACAAGATGTCTTCATACCCTATGTAAAGAAAATTATGGATAGGGGTGGTAAATATGGATAAATAGTGGATAAAAGGTGTAATTTTTAAATGAAGATGTGGATCATAATGGAATGTACCATGGTTGGGAAACAAATGAAGATCAAGATTTTTTATGCAAACATAATGTTGTTGATTCTAGATTTGACATAATTTTGGTTGTGGAGAGGCCAAATATTTATAAATATTTTATTTATAAGTCCACCATATTTTTATGTTGTATAAGTCTAATAAATTCTACCATCTGATTATGTTATATAGTGGGAGTCGTATGATGTTATTTTTGATAATGTCCTCATTAAGCATTGAAGAATTATTATGATCAACTATTGGTGCCTCAAAGAGGTTTTCACCAATAAAGTTGTCTTGATTATTCCATAACACCTTTGAAAAGTGTTGGCCATTTTGGCCCACATATCAAGCTTCAATTAGACCTAGAGAGAAGCCCAACAGGGTCCAAATTGATGAGTGGATCAAATGGCTTAGAAGTAAGATCAACATTGCAAAAGGAAGGATCTAGGTAGATCCTCATAATTTTCATAAGAATTAATAGGCATGAAATGGTTTCCCAAGCCTTATAAATCCATTCTAACCTTGAAGGAATGATAAAAAGATGAACTATGTAGGTTTAAAGGACCAGACCATCACCATGACATCATGTAGAAGTGAACAAACCAGCTTGTTTGAGAATTTTTTATCTTCACTCAAGAATCCCCTAAAATCCAAAGTACTATAATGCCATGGAGCTCTTCATTCCTAGATCATATCCTAAAAATTTCATGCTTACATGAGATTTTTAACTTAAGTTATAAACCTTCAAAGCTAGACTTACAAGATGGGACATTCACACAAATGTCAAATTTAATCTCAATTTTTTAGTTAAAATATTGATAGTCATGTGGAAATCAATGACATATGCATGAAAATTAATTGATGGGCATGTAGACATAAAATTTAAGACATGAAAAATAATTTTTGGGATTCAAAAATCCTATGATGCGTGTGAATATGTTAAATAAATTCACATAAACATCAAATATGGGCATGAAGATGTCAACATTGGGTCTCATGATAGCAACTTGAGTTTAAATGGTGGGTCTAAGTAAATATAATAGTTTGAATTCACTCATACATCTTGATATAACAATGTGAGATCAAGTCAAAGTGTAAAAGGATATTCATGGAAGTAAATCAATGAACCACATTCATTCATACCAAGGAAATCAATGATTTCTAGGAGGTCAAAAAGGTCAAAATATAACAATGAAGATATATGAGGCTAATGACAGTAAATATAGGTTAGAGTAATATGATTGGTTTGAGTTGATTTTTAATGGCCAAAATTCAAAAGTAGGAAGCTTTCCTATTAGAAGTCGAAGAAGTAATTCTTGACCAAAGCATGGAGCCAAGTTTGAGTCTATCTCATGTTGAACTAGAGCCAAATTTTTGAAGGATGCCACCAAGGTAGAAATATAGACTCTAATGGATTCATTGATATAACTAACTACATAAAAGAGACCTTTCTATCCACATTTACACACCATGATGAACCAGTTAAGAGTAGCTAACACCAAGATAAAATTATAATAGAGTAGTCTAGTTATTGTAACTTCATAGGTTCTAGAACTTATCTCAAAATAATTTGATCCTATTTTTGTAACCATAAAGAAGCATTAGTGAAGGAATAATGTAACAATACAATAGACTAAAGTGACCTAGATCAATCAGAAAGCTTGAATGAGCGTAAATATAGAGGCAATTGTAGATACAATTCAAATGGAGTTGTGCTCATTTTGATTCCTTTTTTAAGTGCCAAAATCCCTCTCTTTCTCCCCTTTCTTCTATAAATATGTTTTTTTAGCTATTATTGAACATCCCTTAGGCTAGTACAATTAGACTCTATCAAAAATTATATTCTACACCTCTTGAAGTAATGAATAGATCATTTTGAAGTTGTTTACTAATCTTTTCTTAGGGTTTTATGTTTTTTTGATATGCAAAAGTGGTTTTCATCTTCCCTTTGTAGGTCCAAGTTCAGCCTAAGTACTAATAAAATTTTCTTATAGGTCATCTAATATGTCTTAATGTTGATGTCTCAAGTATAGGGTGGATCATTGACTATAAGTGCTTTCAATCAAGCCTTACCCTCATTTCCCTCCAACCTAAGTCCATAAAATTGACCACTAGGTGAATAATTGTTGTCCCTTGTTTTCTTGGCCCCTTGGCCTCTTTCATATAGTTCTTGATTCTTTCCTTATGTGTTTGTTTACTTGTTTGTTTCTCAATTGTTTACAATGACATGCTCCACATCATGCATTATCTTGATTTCTTAGATGTCATGATGAACATCATTCTCCATACCTCCTTGAAAACTAACAACTAACATTTTCTAGTTTCAATTCAGTATATTGCACATGTTATTACACTGTTACATCTATCTAGGCATACCTATGTTGATCTAACAATATCCAATACAAAATATGCTTTATATCGATACATATTTTTTATTATCATTTATATATCATGTATTTTATATCATAACACACTTATAATGATTTTTATTTTGAGGATAGTCATTGTAGGGTATTCATTCCTACCCTTAGAAGAGGGGGCAACAAATAGGGATTTTATCTTTGAGATCAGAGCGCTCTACCATTCAAAAATTAGTGTTTAGAACACTAAAAGAAATATTCAGAATCCCAACTAGGTAGAATAGAATAGAAAGATAGTGAAAAATACATAATAGTGATCACAAATAGTAGAGGACAAGAGCACCATACTTAGACTATAACACTAGAAAAAAAGTGTCATGTTTTCGATGTTCCTGTACAAACAACCAAAAACCCAATTTTTTTAGAAATAAATAGAAAAGTAAGGTCAACTATAGTTTTGTTAGCAATGGTTTAGTTCATATTGGGAAATTTTACTATATTTTTACTTAGATTATCTAGATATAGGGGGCATCATACATGACATGATGGCTCTCACTTCTAGTTTTAGATTAGGCAGTTGGTACAACTTCTAGATTACAATCCATGTTATAAACACTAGTTATTGGGGGAAATGTGCATGGCACATTTGCCTTCTTTTCTTTTTAGTTCATTATATTACCCAAGTATTCTCAATATTTACATGCCTTATTCCATCTTTAGGTGGTTGGCATCATTTCGAAGTGGATTTCATATAATCCTAGTTCTTAGTTTCAAAGTGGATTTCATACAAGCCTAATCTCCACCTTTTAGAGTGGCCAAAATTGGCCTAGTTCTTAGTACACATTTGACTATCCATACCACATTGTCAGATTACAGATCATTTATGGGTTTTAGGAGCCATCACATACAACACACATTCATACTAGTATCAGTTCATAGTTCACTACATAATGGGCAATGATGGATCTAAAGGGATATCTAGCCTTTATATTCTTGAGCCACCTACTCATAGGGTTTGGAAACATAATCCAAACATCAATTAACACAGGCATGATCACATAGCTTCACCTAGTGAGAAATGATGGAGCCAAAGGGCCAAACTTTGTATTCTTGATCCACCCTCAAGGAATTGAGCACTTAGCTCCATTCATGATATTAATATTAGTAAAATATATACCCAATAACACTTAGCATCACTCAACACCATAACAAATTTATGCTTCATGATGTGCTCTGTCTATGAACACTCAACATCACACATATTTATAGGCTTCACCCTTATAGGTAAGTTTAGGTACACTTTCTATTTTTCCTTTATCCTAGTATTTCACTTTGCTACATCACTAAAATAAAGTGGGGGGGGAAGAAATATATTCATATAAAATGTCCAAATTGGTAGTTTGAGTGTGGCTTGTGACACCCTATCCATAGCTCCTTTTGCATGCTCTTGTGACCCTTCTAGACATCTTTTTGCTCATTATCAGTCATCTAAAACCTTCTAAATGATCATTCAACCTCAGCTAGACTATATTTACCAAGCCAATACTATTACCTTAGGTCCTAATATTATAGGATAGGAGTAAAATTCTTGGACTATAACATCAGACCCTAGGGTGTCTTGTTTTTGGTGCTCCTATCCATTTGCACTTTGACCCCCCAATGGTTATTTTAATCTGATCCCTACCTTTAATTTATCATATTATCAATAATACATCTTACCCATTATTAATTTTTCCCAATAAAATGCCACTCAAGCCTCATTTACAAGGGAGGTGACAAATCATACAAAGTAAGCAAGAATACAAATAAATTACTAAGGCAAACTTCCCTACTCTGTACATACAGTCACCCAACATAGCTATAAACACACTCAAACCCTCATACCAATCCTTAACCACCTTAATCACTCTAAATTTTTCACTTTTAAATCCATGTTACACTATTTCAAAAATCACATTAGGTGGGAGAAATACATATGGCTTAATCCCTCTTTAGATTATTGGTATGTAGACAACATGCCCACACAAGGGGTGTGGATTACATGTTCGGTGCATTTCACACACTAATCCAACTTTCTCATGTGATTCAAACATAGTTTTATCAATAATTATGGAGGGTTAAGGTTTTAAATATTAAATCAGCCCTACAACAAGTTCTATCGATAATAAACATTCAAGATTTCATAGGCAATCTAACATAAGAACAATGCAAAAACCCAAAAAGTTTTAGGTCTCTATGACCAATTTGGACAATAGTGTCAAACACTAAAGTGTCCTATTTTTGGTTCTCCTATCCTTTCACCAAATGAAATCTAGATTTAGATTCATGACACTATCCTAGTCTTGCATAGCCAGTTTTAGCCTCTATCTCATCCATCTTAGCTTGTTTCTAGCCAAGTCATATTTCTCCTTATTTATTGTTATTTTTAGAAAGGTAAAAAAGACAAATAAATCATAAAAATTAGGACTATTTTTATTTCAATGTTGTTTATTGATTTATTCATATAGACCCTTAACTAAAATAAGAATAAAACTTGATTACTCATAAAAATGTTAAATCACTTTACCATGTAATCCTCCACTTTTTCCCACATGTTATTTAATGTTTCTATTATCTCTATCCCATAGTTTTATCAATCTCAAGGTACCATTCAATAACCATGCATCATCCCAAAACCTTGTATTATCACACCTATGCACATTCCATCTACAACCATTCCCAAAATGATTCCTAATCTTCACCATGTGATTCCAAAACATAGATCCCAAATAAATGTCTTACAAAGTAAAGAATTTATTTGGTTGATAACTATCAATATATTTGGACATAATTATTTTAGTCTACATGTTATCATCCATCATCAAGCTATAGCCAATTTTGGATAAGTGATATTTATTCATCACCCTAACATGCATCAAACTTGGAACTCTTTGATTTTTTTATAATACAACCTTCCTCCCATTACATCAAGTGAAATATTAAATTCTCCTATCCACTAGACCAAATTAATATTTTTAGGTCCCTCTAATTTTTTATACTACTTTTGTTGGAATCTTGAAAGGGGACATCAAGTATATGGGTAAATTTTTCATAGGTGTTTTTAGGAGATGTAACTTCCCTTTTTAACTTAGGAGACAACCTTTCCATATAGATATTTTACTTTAAAACCTACCTAGAAAAATATTCCAATGTGTTTCCACTCTACCTCTCAAGAGAGGCATCCCAAATTAGGTTGAGGGAAAACTTTTGATTTGACATATGAGAATTATTAATATTATTATATGCCTAATTTTTAGAGTATTAACAAAGAAGAAATAAGTCTTTTCTATATTTATACAATGGTCAAAAACCTCATATTAATTAGAAAGGATGGTTTTGATTGATTTAACCTCTTGAATTTTGTCCTCCCCCAAGATGATCATGTCATCCATAAATTTTTGCAGGTAAATTGGCTCCATGGTTGAGGCTATACTCAATCCCCTCATCAAAACCTCTCCTAGATAACTCATGAAACTCATTTCTAGTACTTTATCGATTACAGTAAAAAAGTATATGGAGATGAGATTTCCCTACCTAAGATATCTCTCTACTGTGAATAATCTTGTTTCAATTACGTTAATAAGAACTAAAAATTAAGGTGTATGAATGCATGAAGATACCAATTGCTTGGACTTGTGTCTAAACCTAAATCTTCCCAAAAATTATTCAAGGAATCCGTAGACATTATATCATATTATTTTTTGATGTGTAATTCTAAGGACATACCAACCTTAATTTATTTTTACATAAAAAAATCACATCATGAAATAGCACTATGTTGTTTTTTATTTATCTTCCTTAGACAAAGGATTCTTAGTTGTGAGATATGATACTAGTAAAGATACCTTATAGTTTAATTCTTATATTCTTTGTACATAATTTGTATAAGGTGGTGTAGATACTAATAAGCCTAAAATAATTTATTTATCTGGCTTCGACCTTATTAGGGATGATAACTAGATAACTATTATTAACCTCCTTCAAGATATTTGCTTAATGTAAAAATTATTACATCGCAAGACACATGTCCTAATCTAATTTTTATTAAAAATGATAAAAATATAAGAGGTAAACAATCTAACCTAGGTAATTTAACTCCATACATTGATAAAAAAATTAATATAACTTATTCCATTGTAGGAGGAGTAATAAGCATCTCATTATCATTCCTATAAATTATTACAAGAGACTTAACAAGGTATCCTCCTTAATTTTATATAGATTATTCTCCCTTGATAAAGTTTCTTATATAATGAAGTCATTTCATCATGTATTCTGGATATTATTCAATTTACTTCATCTTAGAGTTGATATGTGTAATAATTTTGTATCCCTACCTCCCTCTTTTAACAAAATATGTGTTAATTTATACCTCTAAAAATTTTCCTCCTTGATCTCCAACAAGTGAAACTCATTATGTAGTTCTTTCTCTTTATCCATAATAACATAATTCACCCTTATGGCATACATCTAATATTTTAAAATCAATAAATTCCTTGATATTTTTACCTTACGCTTAAATGTGTTACCAAATATATCTTTATTCCATTTATTGATGTTGATTTTAACATTTATTAGATTTCTAAAATGTTTGTACATGGTTGATCCATCCACTTCCTAATTCCACCATTATCTCAATTCATCTTTGAGGTTTATATGTTGCATCCACATGTTTTACAATCTAAAATGGAAATTAGCCCTTTTATTATCCTTTTACACTACTAAAACCAATGGTTTATCATCTGACCTAATATTAGGAAGATCAAATAGATTAGTAATCCTATAATCAATCTAATCTATGGAAATAAGGACTGTATATATATTAAATTAACTTAGAGATACCCATATTCTCCTATTTTACCAGGTAATCTTGGTTTCAATTAGGTCTAGGAATCCTCCCTTATTTTAGTAAGGTCTAGGAATCCTCACTTAAATCACTCATTATCTTAGTAAGGTCTAGGAATCCTCCCTTATTTTCCATTGAAGAAATCAAAGTGTTGAAATATCTTAAAATCATCCACAACTATGACCTAAAGGATGAATATGACCTAACCTTAATTTATAAGTGGATTTGAAAGATTTTAGCTCATTACATAATATTATTATTCCATTATTCCTATTAGGGATATAAATATTAGATAACACCCAAACCTCTTTTTCATCTTTGGTCATGAAAAAAATTATTAAATTATGATATTTATTCATCACAACATCCCCTTCATACATTATCAAATCCCATAGAGTATCTATCCATCCTAAGGATCCTATAGAATTCATACCTACTCCATCTACCTTACTCCATATATTAACCATGATTTTATTAAGGGGTTCTTCTAAAATTTATATTTCTTGAATTAGTAAAATGTTGGGTTTATTATTAAACATCATTTCATTAAATTTAGGCATATTCAACCCTATATTAAAACCTAAAATCATTCTTATTGGTTTTCATAGTATAAATATTATAATTAGGTTTTTGTAATATTGGAATAAAATTTATAATTTTTTTAGAATTATATATCAAATAAATAGATTCCAATACAAGGTATACTAGACTCTAATTTAGAAAAAATAATACAAGTACAAGTTCATAAGAATATTCCCATATATAATGAATTATTGGTTGATTATTCCTTATGTTTCTTATTATCCTCTACTTATTAATATCATTGATCCCCCTTGTATTCTAGGAGATTACATTCATTTTCTTAGTTTGGTTGGATCCTTAGATCCTCCCATATTTAGAATTTTTTTTGTTTTCTTGGACACCTCTACTACTATTTCCTTGCTTCTCATTTACATTCATGTTTATCTTCCTCTTTATGTTTTGGTTCACCTCCTAGATCTATTGATTTATTACTAAAAGTTTGTCTATTGCTAAATTTTTGGCTAGGATTTGGGTAGTTGTAACCCATACCTTGAGATAGTGAGCACGGAACAAACTTATCCTCTATAAAAAAAGTCATCATTTCTCTTAGTTATTCAATATCCTATACCATTTGGGATTTTTTATGTTTAGTGGGATAAGTCACCTTCACCTCATCAGGGATGTGAACTATTTGAGACTCATATCCTTCACTATTATCCATCTTTCCTAATTCCAATATATTTTAAGGAGATGGTAACTGATGTATCTCATTATAAATAGATTGTCCTTGGCTTAAAATATTAATTTTTATCTTGACTACTAGTCTGTTTCACTCTAACCCTGAGGATTACTTATATTTCCCTTGACTAACTTTAATCTCTAGTGTTTTTATATCATTTACTTTTTCAATATTATTAGTTTTTGTAGTCTTTTGACCCATTTCAACCCTTCTATTTTTGGGGGTCTTTCCATTTCATATATTTTAATTAATTATTCCCTCTTATATTTTTTTATTATATTTTCCCCATTTAATTTATCCTCTAGATTTATGGGTGATTTATGAAGACAAATATTGGTTTATTCATTATTCCTACACTTTGTTTTTTCATTACTCATTAATAGGAATCTATTAGCTTCATTACCTAACCCTTAGTAAGTTTGGAATAACACAATATTGTTCACATGTTAAATCACTTGATTCCATTCCCCATACTTATACATTATCTTGATATATGATGTAATGGTGTAATCTAATGAAGTAAAAACATAAAACCTCTAAAAAATTAACCTTTTCCTAGATTTAGTCACTTGGATGATTACTATCAGGTGTTCAAATTAATTATTAATCCCTACAAAAACCTCTTAATCTTGGTATTTTAATAGTAATATTGGAAACCTTACCCATATGGGAAAATCATTAAGCTTATCCCATTTAGGATCAAACCTTGGACATAATTTTTTGAGGACTATATTTTTTTTTTGAAGAACCAAGGTTGACCAATTAGATTGCTATCTAAATATTCTTTTGTAAAGAAATAAATAATCAAAAATCCATTTGAAATAGCCTAAATCTCAAGGTGACCTTTGAGCTTCTGCTTTATATTATCCCACCCCATAAAAAATTGATACTAAGCTCAGGGTAAAGGAACTTACCTATAATTTCCTATTCCATACTTATATTAAATATATCCACATTCTTATCTAGCACCGATAGGAAAATGGAGACATTTTCCCTTGAAGTAATTAGGGTGAATTGATTTCATTATTCATTGATGATTACTAAAGAAAAATATGCGTATATTGCTTTATTTCAAAATTTGAGGTATATGACAAGTTTTAGAGTTCAAGAAATTGGTTGAAAAATAAAGTTGAAAGTACATCAAAGTGATTAGGATAGATAATGGAGGTGATTATAAGTCAAATTAGTTTTGATATTTATTTTAGATATCATGGAACCAAAATTGAAATCACTACTTCTTATACTCTAAAAAAAATAGAGTAGTTGACATGAAAATTTTCCATTTGATAATAGAGGGAGACTTGATGAATATCTTTATATTTATTAGG
>JARHVA010009937.1:0-182500 GCA_037957365.1 Torreya grandis | reverse complement strand
TAATCACTAAGATTTGACAAATGTGCCTTGGGAATTTGGCCATAGATAAGTAGTATGTTAACATATGGCACAATCCTATTAATTTAGGGGTTTTTAATCTCTTCAATTTATTTTTCTATGTCTAAAGGCTCTATATGAGATGGATGATACCATATGGATAATCCTCATTTGTTTGGATGAACATGAACCTTGGTAATTAGGCTTACTATTATTACCTATGGGTGAGAAAGATTATTCCATACATCATGATCTAACTTATTTGGATGGGTAGGAATTATATGCTTCACTATTTTTCTAAGGAATGATATGGATATAAAATTAATGATATCAAATCTTGGAGTCTCATAGATTCTTTGTCTTATGCATTTGAGTTGATAGAAGTGAGTAAATGAGATGAATACACATGGCATAATCCAATTTGATTAGTCACTTGGATGAAAAATACATAAAACCATTGCCTCATAATTCATGTAGAAGTGAGATGAAGACACATGCCTCAATATTTTGAAACTAGATACTTGTCAAATGAAAAAACATAGTTGTTTAAAAAATCCTTCATGATGAAGTTGGGTGTCAACACATAAAATGATATCAAAACTCAAGGTCTCATAGAGACCTTGAATTGGTTTTTTGATTTGATATAAATGATTAAATAGGATGAGGACACATGTTACAATCTCATTTTCTCAAGCACTTAATTTAAAAGGACTTGGACTTCGACTTGGCCATTGGAATTTGAACTGTAGGGACCTAGTTACTTTTCAATTTCAAATCTCTTTAGGTGAACAAGAAACATGTAGCAAAGGTATATACAATTCAATTTCATATAAATGATTAAGTATGAAAATTAATTCAAAATATAAGGGATATTTATAAGCTAGATCAAGTAAGTTTTGGCAAGGTTTTATTATGAAACTATAATAATCTTGATAAGAATAAATAACCTTTGGAAAAAAATCAAGTTAGATTAGTTAATCCATAAAGACAAAATCTAAATTCAATTAATTTCATACCACTAAAATACAAATAGATGCATAAAATAAATCTAATAAACATGTCCATTTAACACTTTGGACTCATGTATCAATCGAATTACTAGAGTAATTGAATAACTATAGAATTATATCAATACTTTCAATTTGAATAAAAAATTGAGACTTAATACAATGAATTCCAGCTTAGACTTGGACTTATTAATTTCAAAATAAGATCTAAACATGTAATTTAAGCTCAAATAGGGTCATCATTTGAAAATTTGAAAATGGGGCTTGTTGGTCACAAGAAATAGAAACTACTACAAGGAAAACATTGCCTCAACATTAAAAACCAAAACTATGGGCCTCCATTACTGAATTGTGAGATTAAAAAATAAATTTCCCTTTAAATTAACTTATATGAAAATATATTTCTCAATCCTACTTCATAAAATAACATACTATGCCCTAATTCCTTCAAAGGGTCATTTTGTGAAAATAGTGATTATGTTATTATTTTGAATCCACTAGGAAAGCTTAGACATATCTTAGGTACTCAGATCCCCTTGAAAGGTAATTTATTTATAGAATTTATATAATTAAATAAAGGATTATGAATTTATTTATTTCCATATATATGTCCATAACACTAATATAGATGCATTTGGTCCCACTCAAGGCCTTGTTACATTACCAACCAGGCTAGAAAGATTGTGATAGAGGTTTTCGAAATCAGCTTTTCTTATGAATACATTAATTTTTATGATATTCATACTTTATTTAATTTTCATGTTTGTTTTACTTAATCCATGGGGTTGGGTACCAATATATCCAAGGTGTAGGAATGATCCATTCAACTTTTTACATGAAGAAGGTCCTTTTCTTGCTACATGATTTGACTATGATTGATATATTTATTTTAAGTGTTGTGAATACCTTTTCTAAAATAGGGTTTTCATAAATTTACTTTCTCAATTATGATTCAATGAATCATAATCATTTTCTTATCTCAAGAGAATTCCCTTTGCTTATCTCATTGTTCAATAATGGGAGCTTAACTTCTGCCTTCCAATTTTGGGACTATGTTTTTAGTGCCTTATCAATTTTAAAGTGATAAAATTTGGGAACATGGGGACCAAAATTTATATTAGACTTTATCTTATCAAAACTATATTATAGGCTTCTCAATTTAAATCATGGGAACAAGGCAGAACCACAGTAAGTCTAGTAAGGGTGAATAAGTGTAAAACTAGAGTAATCCCCAAATCAAACAAATGTATGCCAAAATAGTATAAATTAGGACTAGGTTAATGGATTGTATAAGGATGTGGACACAATTAAATAAAAATTGGGTATTATAATGGAATATATAAAAAATGAAATTTAAAATTTTATGAATAATATGGATGGTCTCAAGATGCTAATGAAGAAAAAATAGGATGATAATGGTCTGAGTAATGCTATCAAGAAAGAAAAATAATGGTTAGATAAAATGGATAATAATCAATCTCAATATTTACATTAAATTTAAAAATATACTTATGGAATGAATCATAATTTTGAAGAAGTAATTAGTGGAGGCAAAGCAAGGGACTGGTTTCTTCTCTTTATTGTTTTCTTGTTATTCTTTTGATGTTATCTTATTGTTTTTTGGTCTTTCTAGTATTTTGATTTTCTGGGAAGGTTGTAATTATATTTATGGATATTTTAGATGAACCTATATGTTCCTTTTAAATTATATGGTACCTATTTAAAACCTCACTTTAACAATAATAATAAAATATAAATCATGAAAAAAAACCAAAAACATGACAAAATAGAAGTAAACACACAACTAAAGAAATAAAATTAACTCTAATCTAATATTTACATCACCAAACTTTACCTTGGGGGATATTATATACTGAATTATAAGGTATATTCAAGAATTAATGCTCCAAAAAATATCCATTCATAGGTAATGGGAGGTAATTCCCTTCAATGACTTTCAATACAAATGTGTTTTACCCCAGTAACTCAGAGATCCAGTATGGGTTAATCTATAGTGGGTGAAGTTTGGAGTGATTCCATTTCTTCTCATGTGATTTATCCCATATAATACTAAGTATTATATCTAAAATTATTTTACCTTTTCCATTTTATGAAACCATCTCTTCATTATCTCTTGATGTCTACTAAAGTTTTACATAGCTTCTTCTCTTGCATTTTTCAATTAGACAATGTTTAGTAGTATTGAGTTTGCCTTCTTACTGTTCTCCATGTAATTTTTCATAAATTTGTATGTTGGAAACTTAAGGGTCATTATAAATATGGGTTACATCCCTTATACCAATGCAAAAAGATATATTTTAAGGGATTGCTTGTATCTAGTATGGTCAGCCCAAAGAGCATATGTCAATAATAAATACTAGTTTATAGGCTTATTTTATGAGAACTTATTGATGGGGCTATTATTAGTTAAATCAAACAAACCATTAACTTTTAGTTATTATTTATATAATAACCTAAATTTAATCTCATTTTCATAATCCCATTTAGTGAGCTTGGTTGACTGAAACCTAGGTCCATTGTTGTAGACTAGTAAGGCTAGGGTGTCAAATCATATTGTTATATTTTCCTATCAGAACTTTATGACTTCCTTAGTTTTGATGTTATTGTTCACCACTACCTATATCCATATTTTATAGTAATTAGTGGATATAATATGAATTTATGGTCAATTGATGAGTTCAGTTGATGACTCTAATGAAGTCAATTCCCCATTGAGTGAAAGGATGTTATTTTATCATAGGTTGTAAAGGCATTACAACATGAATTTTCGTCTTGGTAAATATCTAGAATTTATGGAATTAACACACATGCACATGTACATATCTAAATAAAAGAGTTTAATCATACCTATATTATATATTTTTATGCATATTTATAGTTCTTAAAGGGTAGTCAGTACCCAGTTTCTCATGGAAGCTAGTTAAGACTGTCTTAGGTTCTTCTTTGAATAAACATTTAAGATAAATGACTTCATATTTATTTTTATATATAAATACATTATTTATCATGTATTGATATATATTAAATATGAGATTTATTTTATACATCTGATTGAGGCATGGAAGAGGTTTTTCATAAAGAAGGTAACAAATAATTGGATCATACCATTCTTGATGGACCATCTTTGACTACTCCAATTGCACCACCATGATCCTTGGGTCAACTTAAGTGAAAAATTGAGTAGTATATTATAATTGAACCATATTTACAATATTTTTCTCAAGGTGATACTCATACAACTTAACCATCCATCAACATTTGCATTCTTTTAGCTTATTCTACCAAAACATTATCTTTATGGTTGGGGTTTGGGATGATGGTATGCACCTTTTTTATGATAATGTAGTTCCTAAATTTATTCATATCCTTAAATAAGGCATAGGAATGATTTTACAAGGTTTAATATTCATATCCACATCCTTCAAGTTTTTTCTCATGAAAGTGATTGGGTGATCACCTTCATCCATATTTTGGGTGAGCACTATAGTTATGGTGTGCTCTGATATGAAGGAATACATGTAGAAGACTTTCATGTAATATAAGATGATTAATACTGATGCCTACATGATGGATTCCTTGATTTATTATAAATTTTCCCTCTCTTTAGGATTTATCCCCACCTTTACTTCCTATTTCAACATTGCATTCAAAGGTTTAGTTTTGTTTTCAAAACCAAATATGAATTTATGTACAAAGTTAACCTTACCAAATATTGAATTTAATTCATTTTTATTATTAGGCAAAGGATTATTATAAACCACATTAGAATACTTAACATTGATATAAATACCTTCCTTCATGATGATATGACTGATAAGCTTACCCTTGATAACATAAAATACACTTTTCTTTGGGTTAAGTGAGATACCATACCTTCTACACCTCTCAAATATATTTTAAAAATGGAAAATATGATCAAAACTATTTTTTTTTAAAATATTCAAGTCATCCATGTAAATATCAATGCATTTACATATCATAACTTTGAAAGTGAATCCCATAGCTCTCTTAAACATAGATCCTACATTAATAAGGCCAAATTGAATTTATTTGTAAGTGAAGGTGACCCACTTGGTTGCAAATGAACTATTGGCTTGATCCTCTAGGTTTACCAAAAATTTATTATATCCTAAGATTCCATCTAATAAGGATATCATCTTGGATAAAATTATGATTTTTATTATCTCTGATAATGAAATCAAAGGATAGTTATCTTTTATGAAGCTTAGTTTAAATTTATAAAATTCACACATAGTCATATTTATCCATTACTTTTATGGAGTGACATTAATTTAGATACCCAAGTAGAGTGATGAATTGGGAAGATGATCCCATCCAAGGGGAGTTTTTGGACCTATTTATGAATAAGTGGTTATACTATTGGGTTCATAGGTTGTTACCTTTATTTTAAGGGATTATAGTTTTGCCTAAGTGAGATAGTGTAGATAATTGTCTTCAAGTTGAAGATGTTAAGGTCTCCATAGGACCATGTAATAATATATTTGTACCAAAAAAATAATTTTATGAGTGATTCAAATTTAACAGGAGTGAAACTCAAATTAATATAAACATCTTGGGTCTAGTCTAATGACCCCAGATTAAACATTTTATAATTTTTGTCTAAGTGTATTGGCCTCTTAGGTCTGTGTGTGGGATTGACAATGTCAAATAGTCTCTAAATGGATATAATCCCTTTTATAACATGGTTTTATTTCAATTTCATAATGTCATCTTGCTCACATTCTTCATTTCTAGGTTTTCCTATTTCCAGCTCATATATATTTTGGATCTCAAATACCCCAGAGTTATTAAGGAATTATAAAATGTGGCGGTCATCTTCAAAGACATTTAACTTACTTAAATTATTTGGTATTGAGGTACATGGGATGATTTATACTAAAAACATTTGTGTCCCTGACTCATTTGGGGTGTCAAGTTTATAACAATAATTACCAATGAATCAACCACCTAATTTTCTTCTCTAGGAATGGGGATGACATTTAAAGCCCTAAAAATTTATATTAAATCCCATAACATATGTTTGTACTTCCTCAAATAATAAATATTATATTGAAAATTTTTCCTAACCTGGTTCACTACTAGTTCAAATTATCCAAACACTCTCAATTATTTGACCCTATGTTTCAATGAAAACTTCAGTCCTAACATCAAAGTTTCATATCCTACTAGGTTGTTGGTGTAAGGGAAATAAATGTTATAGGAAGCTAGGTGTCATTTCCCTAATGAGTCAATGAGAATAATTCCTACTCCAAAACTTTATTTATAATGGGCTCCATCAAAGTACAAAGACTATGGACCTGAAAATGCATGATCTTATCAACTTGGTTTTTAGTATATTTTTTAGACAAAGTATAAACACCTATGTCAAAGGATACTAAATTCATTATTTCATTAACTATGTTTCATTTCATGATCATGTGCTTCATTCTGGGTTTTTTTATCAACATGGATCTGATTAGCTACACCTCTCAAAGGTAATTAAATATTAGATAAGTTTGTATCCATGTATTTTTTCAATGTTTTAGACTAGTCTCTAATAAGCAACATCCAATAAGCATCCAATATATCCACTACTTGAATATCCATAAATTATTAGACCTTGGGATCAGATTCTAGCTATATATAGGCATTCAAAAGTTCACCCATTACCTTACCTTTGGACTTATCCAATTGGACCACTAATTTTTCTAAATTAATAGGTGTTAGTCCCATTTTTTGATAAATTCATGTAGGCATGACATTTTTAAAGGATCATGAGTTAGCTATATAGTAATGAATATTCTTTCCACACAACCTAACTATAAGGAGGAAAGGTGGGACATCAACCTTTTTCTTATTTATCAACACATTAGTGTATGAAATCTTATCTTTGGGTTGAACTAGTTTTTTTGTGAGGTACTTTAGAAGGAGATCTCTTTTCTCAATGATATGGGCAAGCTCATTTAAAGTGATGATTGACTTGATATTCTTTATGTCCTCTAGTATTTTATACCTAGTCTTGCTAGTGGTAGGTTGGGTATCTTCAGTTAGCTTAGGTTTCTCTACTTTGGACTATGAAGGGTCATTCATTTCTCTTGAATCATGAGGAGTGTCATAATTTTTAGGAGAGGTTGACATGGTAAGGAGATGTTTTTGTGTCTAGTTCCTAATAATATATTTAATCATTTGGAATATTTGGAGATCTTTCACCTCATTTGTGGAATATTCTAATTCGTTATCTTCATGAATATGAAAATCCAATGTCTCTAGTACCATGATAGTGCTCAGGGATATTGAAACATTAGAGGTATCTGTATGATTGGTAGCCTTGGGGTGTTTTTTTTTGCCTCATAATCTTAAATATTTTTTTGAAATATGTTTAATACATTACATAATTCAATGTATTCAATTTTTTTAAGATGGGTTGCATTGTGCACATAGCACCAGTTAGGCAAGGCCAACTCATAGATGTTTATCTCAAGGATATTATTAGGTGGGAGTTATGGTTGGTTGTTAGAGTGATTATGGGGATGATTGTACCTATAGTACATGAATTTCATATTTTAACTTTCACCACCATTATTTCTAACCTATCTCTAGATGCCCAAGAATTTATTGTTGAGATTTTGTACCATGCACTATATAGTTTCCAAATTATTATTGGTGGAATATTGGGGCATTCATTAAATGGTGTTCACAATAATGAATAGTGTTAGATTGTTATATTGAGGGACTAGCTCATTATTTATTAGGATGATAAATCTGAGGGGTTGATTAGGAGAAGTGTGTCTTAAAGGAAGTTCGTTTGTCACTGACACAAGTTGTGGTGCAGGAAAATTTTGACTAGTGGCAAAGAGGGAGTTTAAATAAAGCATACTTGGTAGTAGATTTGGGATGGATAGTGCCAAAAAACCTTGAATATTTATTTTTATATCTACTTTCATGGACTCACCATAATATATATGTAATTTTAACACTAATAAGTATCTTCACATAAACATAGTAGTCCAAGGATCTAGTGCATTCTTGTACATTTTAAAGGCTAGTTTGGCATTTGGTCTATATAATTTAGTGATTTGGATATACATCTTATGAAACCTAACATTAAAATTTATTATGAGCTCATTGGTTTCCATTTATATCTAGATAAATTGTTGGTATAACACACTTGGATTAATTTCTTTCCCAAAATTGGTGAGGAATGTGTTACTGAATTAGTCTCAACTTGTGATATAGCCTTTGGTCAAGTTAATAAACCAATCATACATCATGTCCATCAAATTTAGTAGGAAAATATTATAGGAAACATCTTCACATTTGACATTCAAAATCCTAAGAGTATTTTTGTATGAGTATACATGTTCCTTATTGATACACCCCAAACCTGGTGTGAATCATAGGAGGTATCTTTATAGGTTCCTAGGTAAATCATTTATTTCTCTAGGAATATTGTTAATAGATATAACTATCCATGCCATAGGTGGAGGTATTTTATAGATAAACTAAGAAGATGAAATAGTAGGTGTAACCATAGGTCTTTATCACCCTCTAGTAGTTATATTTCTCTTATGGAATTACAATTGGGATATTATTAGTCATTTAAGATTTTTTTGGCATCTAGTCATCCACACAATACAATCTAAGTTGTTTGTAGGTAGGCTATTAGCATAAATATTTTTTAGATAGTGAAAATGGGTACCCTCATTCTATCACCATATTTTTTTATACATTTAATCATACAACAAGTTATGAAATCACAAGGGATGGACATAAATATTATGATAGGGCCCTCCTTATAGCACCAAATATTTATTTTTCAAGATCTAAGTCCAAGCTACATATATGGGGTTAGGTATACTAAGAGATCTTGGGGAAAATTTGGGTGACTTACATCCTCTCATTTTAGGATTTATGATGAGAAAATGTAGGGGATAATCTATAGGTATGGGTCTCCATTAAATATCTTGATTAGAATATATCTCTAATAGATGTAGTGTGACAACTGGAGGTCCAATACCAATTTTCTCACTAACTAACATAACTTATACACTTATAGCTAAAATTATTATAAACTATTGAATTTTATAGATCTAATTTACTTCACTTCACTATTTATAAATAAATAGAAATATCACTTATTGACAAATAAACATTGACATAGATAGAGGGTAAAGCAAAAATAAAGTCTTCTAATTAAAGGGGAAGTAAAAATGCTTCTAGGACCAAAACATTCATAGCTATAATTGCACCATTTTTTTCTAAGTCTCACGATGGCTTGATATTTAGTCACATATGGAGAGAGTATGAGGAGAAATGGAAAATGATTATTTATAATACTCCTTTAATGAATTAACTATAAATAGGTTTATAGTTAATTACACATAGATCCTCACAAACTTTAAATAATGTTAAAAGAATAAAATAACCTAACTAAAATAGTAAAATCACATATTATTTAATGAATAAACTCTATATAAAATCATAAATTATAGTCTTGTATAATTAGTGTTAATCTAGTATAGAATAAATAAAGTGGAATACCTTCAAGTCAACTAGATGCATTTACATAGAAAAATAATTTTGCATTATTTTAATAGTGTTTGTTTTCAATTTGAGTCAAACCTTCTAACATACTAAGTGACATATATATAACATAAAATGGATAAATGGTTATTTACTCCAATAGGTATGATATCCCACTCTTGTCCATCATGGCTTGAAATCGTAAAAAAAAATTATGTAAGAAAATTCCTCATTTCATAATAGATAAGATAGAAGGTAATTATATGGTCCACCAAGGTGCACCAAGAAGAGGTCTTATGTGTACTACCTCATAATGGTTTTATAAGGTTATATTGAGATAAAAATTATTAATTATTGAGTTAAAACACACTAAAGTCAATAAAAGACACATGGAGGAGCATCTTTGTTAGACTTATTATGTACAGGAAGTTTAGGGAGCACATGCTTATTTTTCCTTTATGGCACTATGAAAAATTGAGGGACTAGACACATGGAACTTTGCCAGTGTCTTTGACCACTCAATTATTTAAAAATTAAAAATGTATTTCATAAATAATTTTGGGCCCACCTTTATGATTTTAAATTATGTGTTGAACCCAAAATAAGTGACCAAGTTGAGCTTCTTGGGATTGTCACACTTGTCAATTTACCATTCGATTAGGACCTTTATGGAAATTATATTTAGTCTATAAATTGATCAAGATGTTGAGTCATATTTAAAATGAAAAATATATGTATTTATGGTGTTCTTGGGACACATCATCATGTCTTAAATATACTTTATCTCATGTTTACATTACTCAAAGTTTGACATTTGGCCTATCATCATTCTTATAATAGGATCAACTTTGCTTACTATGTCATTGGCCATTTTGATCATAAATTAGATAGATAAAGACACATGGATTTATAACATTATTATTATTCATTGATTTTGATGTATGTACCTTGGTACTTTATTCATAGATTAGTAGGATGTTGACATGTGGCATAGCCTCATTAATCTGGGAGCTCATGGGTTATGTATTATCTTTTGATGTCTTTAGGCTCTATATGAGTAGGATGATACCATGTGGATGAATATTACTTTTATAGATGATCATGGACCTCAATACTTAGGCATACTTTTGTTAGTTATGAGTGATTAGGATCATGCCACATGACATGATCTCACTTATCTAGATTCATGGGACTTAGACACTTCACTATCTTTATTTAGAGGAATGAGATGGAGATATGTAGAATTATCTTAGAGCTTAGGGTCTCATGGATTCATTTACTTTATTTATTTGATTTGAGATAAGTGATTAACTAGGATGAAGACTTGTGGGACAATTCTGGTTTCTCATGTGTTTTTATGAAAAAAGACTTATAACCATTACCTCATAGATTATAGAGAATCAATATGAAGACACATATCTCAATAATATGAACATGGATACTTTACAAAGAAAAATATAGTCATTTTAATAATTATTTGTGATGAATTTGGGTGTTGACATGTGGAATGATCTCAAAGATCAAGGTCTTGCAAATTCCTTTCCTTGGTCATTTGAGTAGATAGAAGTGAGTAACCAAGATAAGGACACAAAAAAAAATATTTTTTAGGGTGATCAAGTTAAAATTAATTGGAATTGGTCTTTGGAATTGAACTATAACAACCTATACAATCTTAAATTTGATAGTTGCTTTAGGTGTAAAAGAGATATGAAGTGAAAGTTTGTACAAGGAAAATTCATAAAATCACTAAGTATGAAAATTAATTCATACTATAGGTATATTTTTGAGATGGATTAATTAATATTTTCCAAGGTTTCTTTGTGAATCTATAATAATATTGAGAATAACAAATAACCTTGGGAAAAAATAAGTTAGTTTAGTTAGTTTATAAATCCAAAGTTTGAATTCAATGAATGTCATATCACTAAAATCCAAATAGATGCAAAAAATAACTTCAAAAAACATATATATTTAAAAATTTAGACTTAGGTATCTATATAATTACTAAAGTAACCATGAGAACACCCAGTCAGTTTAGAATCAGATCAAGACTTCATTATGAATAAAAAATTTAGACTTAAAATAATGACTTCCATATTAAAATTTGATTGATTCATTTAGTAAGAAGACTTGAACATGTAATTTAATCTAAAATAGGGTCCTCATATAATTTTGTTTAAATGGGGCATGTTTCCCACAATAGATTAGAGTATATTTCTTTTGGTGTATGTAACTTTGTTTTCTATTGCAAACTATTTGTCAATGTTGGTTTTTTCCTTGAAATCCCACTTGTATCTCTTTGTATTTTATTGTTTCATTATTTATGTCTATGTGTCTCTTGTAAAATGTCTTTGGCACATTTATCCCATTTAAAAATCCACTTTTACCCATAATATAAAAAAAAGAGTAGTTTAAAGGAAGAATAAGACCATTGTTAAAATGGAAAGGAATATGATGAAAGAAAATAAAATTTGATAAAATATTTTTTAGAGAAATAATAAATAATTGAAAGTAAATATTCTAAATAAAATTCCTATAAATGCCATAAAATGAATGAATCCTAAACAAGCATCATCTAGAAACAAGACAAGTAATGATCACTTGAGGATGTTTGGATGTGTTTCTTATGAACACATGATAAAAAATTGTATAAACTATATGGAAAAGGCTTAAAATCTAGTGATGTGATCATATTAATGAATTTAAAACTATTTTAACCTACCTAAGGTAATTTAAAATAAAATTTAACCCTAAAAAATATGTCTTTGGGGTTATATCTAAAACATCCCAAGACACATTATTTATAGACGTGGGATCTATATGATGTAAATTTTTTTCAATAATATAAATATCCTTTAATATATGAAAGATATAAGACCATAATAGGACCTACATACATGTAAAGGGTTATGTCATAAAGTTTCATGGTGTAAAAAAACCTTGTATTATACACTTAAAAATGTTAGTTTTGTATTATCATTACCTTACATGACTTATGCATACACATATGGCTCTTACACACCCTTATCTCATATATAATTTAAATATATTGGTATGAACATATTCATTTAATATAAATCACCTATATGAATACCGTAGTCTATACTTAACTTTTTTTTTATTATCATCCTTAAATTGTCTCTTGATCATCATATCATAGTTATTTCTTTCTAGATGAGCCCATTAAAAATTAGATACCCTTAGAATATCTAGCTGTCAAAATCTAATGGACATATCTACATTCTAGGAAATTATCATCTTTAAAATTTAAATCCTCTTTATTGGTCATCCCATACATTTTACATGTTGGTGGCATAATAAGTTACCAAAAGAGTCATTTATTTATACATACTAGGTCTAAGCATATTCTTATATCTATCATTCTTAAATAAATAACTAATTAATCATATTATATCACTCTTAAATTGAGATGGATTTACCTAGACTTCACATATAATAAATTAATCACAAGGATCAAACCTTATCCAAGTCTTAAGTATCTAAGCCAAGTATAATTTTAATTATCAAGTTTGAAAATCTAGATCACATAATGCATTCATAGTAGTGGAACATGATTACACACATTCAACTAAAATGAGGAATTAAATATGGTTTTATTTACCTATTTGGATTATTGTATATGTAAATAATTCTTATCCATTCATTATGTAGTGGTTGAGTTCATCTCAACCCATCAATCTTCCCCACTTTTATAGGTTAACTTAGTGTCAAAATTGGAATTAGGGTTATAAAATAAAGGAGAAAACGTTATGGATTATGTGAACATAATAATAATTTTATATCACACATGAATATGGTTTAAAATTAGGCATAACAACCTCTTAACAATTAATGAGTCAAAACATAATAGGATGAATCTATCAGAACTAGATGCCCTCATCTTAAGAAGTCATATATATCTTGATAGACTCATCTAATAAAATAATATTCTTAGGCTCTTGATTCTAGTGCATCTTAGTATATTTCTAGTATTTTTAGTCACATGTATTTATTTTCACACTTAAAAATAATTGAAACAAGCTTAATATCTTAATCCTTTTAGTTCTTTTTGTTAATAGTTATTTTTGGCCACTTTTATTCCTAAATTAGGATTCAATTAAATTTATATAAAATAACACAATATAGGCCTTAAAATCACCTAAATTTCTCAAATTTGTTTTTTTTAAAGGATTTAATAGCTCATGAACATGGGGAGGCTTTCTTGTTTAGGGTATTACCCTATATGCACTAATAACCTAGTTTGATTTCAACCCTAGTCAAATTACAACCTTTTAATTTGATACTTTTGACCTATCAAATTATTAATTCAAAACATTTAAAATAATTTCCAAAATCCAAAAAAACACTAAACAAGATTAATTACATTACAAATCCTAAACAACTTGCCTAAACAAAAATTAAAAATCAAATTAGTGAATTTCATTTATCAAAAAAGGATTTTTTAGCAAACTATGAAGTGAAAGGTCAAAGGAGATAATAAAGAGATTTATTAATTCATAAATATTCTAAAAAGGTGAGTCATAAAATAAAAAATATATAAAGTGAGTTGACATGGATCATAAATATCTAAAACTAGGTTGTTAATATTTTATGAGTCTTTTGACCTAACTCGGGGTTATCCTAACTCAACCTAGGTTATTTTAGACTCAACCAAAGATAAAATTTAACCTAACCTCCTTAGGGTTAGAGTTAGTTTTTAGAGATATAAATACAAGTTCCCACAACATATGCCAACAAGATTTTATAGTTAAGTTTATTCTATTGTAATACCTTCAAGAAACATTTGAGAGTAGTGTTATAATTCCCATTTTATTTTAAGCCTTGCACCAAGCCACAAGTGACCATTGGAAAAGTTATACCACCATGGAGAAGCTTTCAAAATAGTCTATAATTGTCATAGAATAAGCACGTACATACTTATGGCAACAAGTGGACATCAAATTTGATAAAGGAGGTAAATTGCTTATGTTGTTTTTGTCTCTATTTTTTAATTTTTTTCATTAATTTATGCTCTACCTAGTTCTTAGGAAAGAGTGTTTATTTGTAATGTATTTCTATGCTTGATTTTTTATCATTTAGACTAAAAAGGAACTAATCAATGTTTATGTGCTCTTATAACTCCTAATATACACAATGACATGCCTAGTGCGACCACTCATCCTGTATGGCCAAGGAGAATGATGTGCAACATTTAATTTTTCTAATAAAAGTATTTGATTATTCAATTTTAGAGTTTTAGCCTTTAAAATAATGTTAGTTTATTTTTTCTATAATTAGTAGCTTCACCCTATGAAATGGTGGCCTCACCATTATCATGCTATATTTGTTATATTTATTTGGGAAGAAATAATAACTTCAAAATGATAATTTTAACCTATTAAATAACAACTTCATTATCTAGTTTTGGTAGATTTGACCCTACTAAATAGGGAATTTTCCATGTAAAATTGCAATTGGTTTCAGTGACCACCTATTTTTAGATATAATCACTAGTTTCACTAAATCTAATAGGTGGCTTCACCCTATTTAACAACTTTTCCTAAAATTTGTCTCTATTTGTTTATGTTTTCAAGAAAATAATGACTTCTCTAAAAATGGTAGATTCACTTTGTTGCATAAACAGTGGCTTCACTTTGTGGTTTCAAAAATATGAGAGCTTAAAATGGAATGTTGTTTATTGATTTTATTTTTAGCCTAAAAATAAATAAATTCCCTAACATTTTTTTAAGAACCAAGGTGGAAAGAGAGAGACCTAAACACTTTTAAATCTCACATATGCTTTTTTTTGTGCTTAAAATCAACCTAATCACACTTCTATCTTTCAAGATAATTACCTTAGCATTAGATTGGTTTTTAAGTTGTTTTACTAATTTTAGCCAAGCCAACTACCTTAGTTTAGTTTATTTTTAATTTATTTTTTCCAAGTCTAGCCTCTTTTCATGTTAAATGATTATAACCACCTTTGGTAAAATCATTACTATCCTTCGATCATAGTTCATAAAGATTCTACCTTGTCTAGATATTTTTTTTGGTGATTATAACCACTTTTGGCAAAATCATTACCTTAACCATAGATAATTTTTGAGTTTTTTTTTTACCTTTACAAATTATTATAACTACCTTTGGGTAGATCAGTACCTTTGTTAAACCATTTTTGCATTTTTCATTTTACCCTTGCCTTTGCCTAGTTTAATTGTTTTAACCTTTGGGCCTTTTTGAATGGATCTAAAGGTTCTTTGTTTTTAGACCTCAGTTGGTTTCTATCTTTATACCTTTATTTTTCATGAGACCTACTCATAGATCTAAACCTGCCTCATTACACACATAGCAGTACTATGTGTAATTTAGACTATGAGAACTGTGTGACCAATGACCATTTTATTCAAGAGTTGTATGATTATGACATAGCCTATGGGGTATATCCTTATCCATATTATAACATTCCATATGTTGAATAAAGGTTGGACCCATTACTACTGTATTTGAGGACTACACCTTCTTATCTAGGCCAATAATAGAAGTAAATGGCATAGTACCTTACTCAAATTATGCCTATAATTGAATAATGACAACAAAAATAGACATACTATGTTACAACACCAATGCATAAAATCTACAATACATACTTTTTTACTTATCATTTGTTAAATAACAAAGATGAAATTATCATTAGAGCCATCAAAGTAGGATCCAAGTTTTTTCTAGACTTCCCACATGAAATTCTAAGCAATTTGATTAGAACTTATAGTAATGTACCTCAAAAACAATAGTTCAAACATGCATAAACTAGTTATAGTCAATATTTATTCTAAATTTCATATCATAACCAAAGTATGCTTTCAAAAGGAAAAGGCCCTATGGACAATCAAATGGAACATGTATAACAAGTATACCAAAATTACCATAATTGAGCTCATTATATTATTGCAATGGTTATTTCTAACATGTTACTTATTGAGTAAGATCCATGAACAAAAAAAAAAATAGATGTTTTGGGTAATGCAAACCAAAACATAGACCCATTTAAAAAAATCATGCTAGTTGGTGACATGTTTAATGTCCCTATTTTGACTAAGGAGACTTCCATTCAAATGGAATACCTCACTCAATTTTTTTTAATATCATGAAAGTACACTCCAATTTAAACCAAAGTGGGTCAAATTTACTATCTATTAATAAATAATAGAATACTCCAACCAATGTTATGAGTGGATTGAAATAATAGGGAATATGTACGCCTATTTATCAAAATCAATAAGTAATCTCCACTTCTCAACCCATTGCTTCCTTAAGTGTGAAATAGGGGGCAACAAATCAACAATAAACTAACTTACCACCACAACAAAATCATAAAATTACATCATCTCAACAAAATTTCCACCACAATAAGCATAGACTGATATAGTTCAACAATAAAAAGCATTATCTAACTCACAATGTGGTTTTATTGGTCATAAAGTACCTGTTGGTCAACATTAATAAATAAAAAACACATAACAATTTCCTAACCAATAACAAGTGCCTATTAAACAATAGGTGTTTAACCAAAAATAATGTTTTTATATACAATAAGTACTAGTTTCTTGGAAATAGTTGCTTTTCACCTAATGTGTATTACATGTCCAAAAAGGTTATAAATTTCAACACTTCCAATAGTAGGGTTTTAATCAACAACATGTTCCCTATATACAATAGGGTTCAATGAGTAGGCAACAAATTCTCTCACAAAATCAAAAATACCAACACATCCCATAGATCAAATTCCATTAGCACAACCATAATTCACTATCCAAGGCTATGTATCCAATTCAAACTAGAATGTGTTTCAACAACAACATATTATGTATCCACAATATAATCCCAATGCATGGATACATATACCTAGCCATCCAACTAATTTGACCAACATTCCATAATACGCCTACTTTGATTGAGGTAATCCACCTTTGAATTATAACCTTAATAGAAAAAACCCACTCCATATGACTTCCTTGCTCAGGAGTTGCAACAAATGAAGGATACAATTCAAGATATACAGATTGGAAAGTAAATAAAGAAAATCAAATTGGATGAAATGTGTTATTATCCATTCAACATGGATTATCTAAAAATACCATTTCCACCAGGTTATGAGCCACCCAGATTTGAAAAATACAAGGGCAAAGGTGACCCTAAATATCATCTAAAATAATTTTTTTGTTGTTTTCCATCTTGTGGGATATAGAGACACATAGTTGATTCTAATCTTTCTAAGGAGTCTAATAGGACAATCCTTCGAATGTATTTTGAAATTTCCAAAGAATTTTATACCTAACTTCATTGATCTTTCTAAGAATTTTTTAAAACATTTTTCATATAATATCAAGAATGAAATTACAATTGTGGACTTGGTTCAAGTTAGATAGAAGACTAGTTAAGCTTTGTTACATGATTGCAACATTAGAGAGTACTAGTGAGTTAGTTTACTCATAATTTGATAGGTAAATGGTTGGCCACAATATTTACCAAGAGATTACACAATGATATATCGTACCATATCAATCTATAATTGATCATACATTTGAAGAGGTTATAGATAAATGAATATAGATTGAGAAATCCCTTGTCAACAAAGGGAAAATCAATCTATCTTCTTCTATCCAAATCAAAATTAAAATCATGGATAATAGAACCAAAACCAAAAACAAGGCTAGAACCATTATCAAAACCCAATTCAAATACCAAATTTAACACCACATTAGGCCAACAATAATTAGAGAAAAGAACTATACAACTATAATAAGAATGTTGTTGGTGATGGGGTCACTAAATCATGCCATGTTCAGAAGGTGCAAACATCAATTGTCTATTTACCTCCACCCATTGAAAAACCACCACCTTTATACATTCAACTAGGGCATCTATAAAACAAATAACCACAACATCAAAATCAATTACAACTCCATCCTCTAAGGAGAAGACTACCCATTTCTAGAAAATTTAGTGATCTTAGTGAGCTTATTGAATTTGTGATCCAAATATTATCTTAGGAAAATATGACCAGTTGAAAAATAAAAAATATATTTATTAAAGGGATTAATTTTCCTAATTGGTACAAAGAACATGAATTTTGTGAGTATCATCATATATGAGGACATTCCATATGACAATGTGTAAAACTTAGGCATTTGATTGAGAATATTATAGAAAATAGAGAGATAGAAAGATACACCCATGGTCATATGACTAATCATGAATTGGGTATCTAATAGAATCCATTTCACCAAAATAAAAATAAAAATAACTAATAATAGTACCAATAAAAACAATGGAAAATAAATCCACTAAAAAATCAACAGTAATAATGCTAGCCACAATAACAATTGTAGAATGGTTGGAACTAAGGGAAAACTAACTGAACCAACCAAGGAGGCCACAATTATTTTGCATATACCTATAAAAAAAATTTAGTACATGTCTTAGGAAGTCATGTTTCCACTATCACCATTGAATCTTCACCAATTACTAACAACCTTAGATCCTCTCCCAATAATGCCTATCAACCTCCTTATGATGGTAATTCTTCTTCAACTATGTTAGCATTCAAGCTCAAAGCCTCCATATAATTATCATTTCATGCCTCATTTCTTACCCAACCAACTATGAAAACCAAGTACCAGATCGAGATTGTGCAATTTTAACTTGATGAGTCAAGGTCACTATTAATGAACCATAATGCAATAATATGAATAAGCCCATTCATCCTTCCATTCTTATAAAAATTAAACCAAATTAATAAACTAAGGTGAATACCTATGATATTTTGGAATAGCTAAAAAATACACATGCATGTATATCCATCATGTATTTACTATGTATATCAAGTGTCCACAAAGACATCCTAAATGAGTACTTGAAATAATCCTTTGTTCCAAATGACATCACTCCAAATAAATTCCAAGATATGGTAGGACACATGGCCCCTAAATAACATCTTAACTTTAACCAAAGTGACATGTCATCCCTAGGCCCTCTGTATAATAACCCATTATACATCAAGGTTAGCATAAATAACCATAGAGTTAAATATTTATTTGTAGACAATGGTTTGTGTTTCAATATTATGTCTCTAAAGTTTATAAAATATATTTGATATATAGTACCTAACTTGCATCCAAATACCATTTTTATCAAGGCATATAATAATGAAGAATGATAATCTCAAGGAAGTATTAAATTGATAGTGGTCATTTAGAATTTGACCCATGACACTCTACGCAATGTTTTAGACCTATAATTATCTTACAATTTATTATTGTGTCAATCCTAGATCCATAAAATTAGTGACATAACTTCCACATTGCATCATTGTATAAAATTTCCACATTCATGAATAGAAGTGATTATACAAGTTTATCTTTAGTTGTATTGGTATTATAAATGTCTCAAGGTTGAGTATAAAAATTATAACTATCAATTTGGCATAAATCCTATGCCCAAATCTGATGAAAAAAGAACCAAAAAAGAAAAATAAATTGAATTAGGGATAGAAGCTAATTAAATTTACCTTGATAATATATATCATACCTCAACCATGCCTCCCATAGACATTACCAATCACTTATATATAACTAACAAAGGTCTCAGAGAATGCAATACCCATAATGCATTTCATACTACCAAATTTACACAAAATCCAAAAAACTATGGGAGACATAATGCTAAATCTATTTGCATAGAGTTGTAAACTAAAGGAAAATGTCAAATGAACAAGCCCATTGTTTTAAAACTAGCCTCTAACATAGAATAGGAAACCTTAGTAGAGGATGATTCATGGCTTTACACTGATGAGTTAACTAATTATTACCAAAGTGAAAAGTATCCTATCCATAATAATATTATGGATCACCTACTTTATGAATGAATTAGCCTAGGGATATATCAACAAGGCATGATTGAATCAATCACAATGACCAAGTATAAGGGAAGCCATGGTATTATATTTAAATTGCTTAGGGGTGACCTCGTATACCATATTCACATTCCAACACCATCAACTAGTGAAGATAATATTGATAGTGATGTAGGGTTAAATTATAGCATATAATATGACTTTGATGCCACAAATTTATTTGACCCCCATGCCTTTTACACTGTTAACCCTATTTATCAACCTTCACCATCAACCCTTTATCACCCACAGTTGATAGATTAGGACTAACAAGAGCCAAAAATGGCATTAGACTAATTTGAAAATGACGAGACCATATATAAATTTATAGGATTGAGGAATCACATTCCTATTGGAGATTAAAATCAAGGATTTTCTATTAGATTAGATAATTTTGCTTATTTTAGAGAGCGGGTGAGCTTTCCTAGCCAAAAATTAAAAAAAAAATCAAACATTGAGGTATAAAAGTGAGAAAATATATGAGGAACTTTTTTACCAAGGAAAAATTAAATAAAAAGATAAGCCTCTTGGTGAAAACTATTTTTTGATGCCATTCAATCGGGATGTTCACCCCTCTTCCTATGAATCATAAGGGACCTATAATCCAAAGCCTATTTATAAATCAAAGATTAGTACTGAGAAATGACAAGATTTTGCACATATTATTCAAGAGTGTCCTAAAGTATTTATCATGGCCTTTACCAACACTAGGATATTTTAATTCATCCTAATTGGGAGAATTAGATAAGCCCATTCAGCCAAAGGACTTTTTCATTACAAACTAGTTTACCTCATTACTGACTCCATTAGATGATGGTTATACACTTATTATGGGGGAAACTTCAAAGGTTAATATTAAGATTATAGAGGACCCAAAGTGGATCAAATTATGTGCATCCCTCACTGAGGATGAACATGAAATTTTATATACCTTTTGAGGGAGTTTATTAACATATTTGCATATGATTATTCATACATTCTAGGTTCAGACCCCATCTTAATTATGCATGATATTAGTGTACATCTTGATGCTAATCCTATTAAACATACTCTACATAATATGAATCCTTATATTTTTTTCTTGTCAAGAAAGAGTTGGAGAAACTCTTAGATGCAAAATGCATTAGGCCAATCGTCTATTTAGAGTGGATTTCAAACATTATGCTAGTGAGCAAGAAACTTAAAGATATCAAAATATATAATGATTTCAAAGAGATCAACAAAACCTAGAAAAATGTGACTTTATTTAGTCTAATATTGACACGATATTCAACTCAACAATTGGATATGAAATTCTTTCTCTCATGGATGGGTTTTTAGGGTACAATCAGATCAAAATTGCACTAAAAGATCAACATAAGATATCATTTTTAGGGTGCAATCAGATCAAAATTGCACCAAAATATCATCATAAGAAAAAATTCACCACTATGTGGGGATTTTTTTGTTATTATATTATGTCATTTGGATTTAAGACTTTAGGTGACACATATTGAAGAGCCATGATAATGATTTTCCATGATATGATGCATGACATCATTAAGGACTATGTCAATGACATCCTCAATAATTAAAAGACCCATGCCAACTATCCAGTCATGTTATGAATAATATTTGAGAGACTTCATGATTAAAATGTTAGCATTAATCCAAATAACTATGTATTTGGCATAATATTTAGTAAATTGTCAGGCTTCATTGTCTCTCGTAGGGCATTAAAGTCAATCTAGCCAAAGTTCATGTAATTATGGAAATTCCACTATCATCTAATTGAAATATATTTGTACTTTTTAGAGAAAGATATAGTAAATACAACATTTCATATCATATTTGGTTGAAAAATTCCATCTATTTATTCACTTTTCGAATAAGGGCATTATGTTCTCTTAGAATGAAGAGTGCCAAAAAACATTCAATCATCTTAAGGAATATATTGTCAATCTACTTATCTTATTTCCACCAATGTAAGACAAACCATTAATAGTTTACCTTTCACCAACTAAAAATGACATAGGAGAAATTTTGGGACAACATGATGAATAAGGTAAATAGCATGTTGTGTATTATCTGAGACCAACATTGGTCACAATTATATGCTAATTGAAAAGGTCTATTTAGAAATGGTGTTTGTATCCCAAAATTTGCATCATTATATGTTGAATAATAAGACCCCTTTTATTACTAAAGTAGACCTAATCAAGTATCTACTTTCCAAAATAGATCTATAGGTCCCCATGGAAAAATGGATCATGCTTTTGAGTGAGTTTTTAAATTGAAAAATCCAATCAAAAAGCCACTAAGGGGCAAGTAAAAATAGATCAAATTTTAGAATATCCTCTTTATGATACAAAATTTATTACATTTGGATTTCAATAGGGGGCCATTATGACTAAAATAGAATCAAAATCACCTTCTAAGGCTAAATAATGGAAGATGTAATCTGATGGTTCATTCATAGCTCATAGATCAGGTGATATAATATTTTTTATTATGCCATAAGGGGATTTTACTCTCAAGTTATTTCACATTAGATTTACCTATACCATTAACATGAAAGAGTATTAATAACTCATTGCATGGCTTCATCAATAAGTATATTAGAGTATTTAGTGTTTACTAGTCCATGGTGATTTTAAGCTAATCATCAATTAGGTCACTGACCAATACTAGACAAAGGATGAGAAGTTGGTTCCCTATAAATATATGGTTGATACTCTCAAGAAAAAAATTTCCAATATTAAATTTGAAAAAATACCTCAAGCCAATAATAAAATTGCTAATTTCATGGACACTATTGGATCCATGATTTAGATCATAGATAGATCAAGGGATTATAAATTTATTATAGAACATCTTTTAGCACCGATACATAAAAAATTATCCATCGAGATGGTCTGTGACATTTTTGGTCCCATGTCTCCCTAGTATTTTAATATATATGCCTATCTCCAAACCCAAAATATGCTTCCTTACTTATCACATAATAAGTTAAAATCATTCACCCATAAAGCCTATTTTTATACCTTACTCAGGCCAACCTTATCTCATAAAAGTTATGACAGAACTTTGATTCATTTTTTAATTTAGGTAGAATCCAGACTAGCATCAAGGGAATTCCATTGAGGAGTGTGTGGATCCCACACCAATGGAGCAATCTTAGCCAAAATATTGTTGCATATTGGTTATTACTAGATGATTCTAGATATATACATAGTTGCATATGTGAAGAGGTGTGTAAAGTGTCAAAAGCATGTTAATATGATTTATGATCCAACCAAGAAACTCAAACCATTCATAACACCATGTTCATTTTCAACTTGGGTACTTTTCCTTATAGCGAAGATAAATTCCACATCCTCAAATGGCCATAAACACATCCTAAATGCTATTGATTATTTCACTAAGTGGGTGGAATCCATTCTTATTACTTACATCATTGGTAAGTAGATATTTAAGTTCATATTCAACCATCTCATATATTTTTATATTATCACCTTTGACATTATATATAATAATGGCATATCATTTTAAAAAAAAAATGTGAAATCACTTTGTACCTAATAACATATCAAACAACATTTATCTACAACCTACTACCCACAAGGCAATGGCGATTTTGAGGCTTATAATAAAACCATTATCAATATTCTAAAGGATATCATCAATGATGTTATTTTTAATTGGCTCTTACAACTGTTTAACACCCTCTAGGCATACCGTACCACATTTCATACTCCAATAGGAGTTACACCCTATTCACTTATTTATGGCACTGAGAGAATTCTTCCCATTGAGGTTAAGTTTCCTTCTCTTCAAATTTCACTATAGCACATTATCGATGATGAGGACTAAATAATATATGTATTATAATAGATAGACATACTTGATGGAAAACGCATGGTGACCTTGAATAACCTTTAGGTATATCAGAATAAATTAAGAGGACAATACAATTGACACATTAATCATCATGAATTTGAGTTTGGTGACTTTGTGCTAAAAGAGAATCAGAAGAATGTCAATATTGAGACAAAGAAAAAATTAAGTTTTAACCTAAATAACTAGGTCCTTATGTAGTTATTGCTAACTATGGTTCTAGAGCATACAAGCTCACCACACTAGAGGGAGATGAACTTGACAAACCAATGAATATAATGAAACTCAAATGTGTTTATGCTTAAGGGACTCAAATTATTATCTACAAGGATCATTTAGGTTATGCCACATTATACCCATTATTTTTACCATACCCTATATCATTATATCATGTCATTAACCCCTTACTACACAATTCATTTTGCCTAACCTTACCTATCATGTTTGGCCTTGATTGTGATTAATTTTTACTTCAATCATATTTGGTGGTTGATTATATATTTATTTCTAACAATTATTTAAGATTAAATGTTTAAATAATAGTATATTAAATCTATATGACAATGGTCTTGGAAATTACATTCTTCATTTGTTGTTATGTTCTATATTCATGCATATAATTATATTTCCTATGGGAAAATTAGTAGCACTTACCCTTTATCATTGTTTCCTAATTATAACTACCTATGGGAAAATTAAGCACAAAACCTTTACCATGATTTTCCATGTCACCTTTCCATTACTATTATTATACCTTACCATTTTCCTCTACCTAAAATTTTTGGTACTTAGTCTGACACCTTTTGTGTAGGTGGAAGTAGAGTGGCTTGAGGTCCTTTTTGACTATGTAAGAAGTGTTCAATGTTTTCTAAGGTTATCTTGAAAACCCTTATTTCAATTCTCTCACCATTTTGTGATAAATTTAAAGTTGAATTCTATCACCATTTTGTAATAATGTTTAATCCACACTCTCACCATTTTATGAGTTGGACCATTATGTCTGTCATAATTCTAATCTAGTTGAGATGCTTAGTCCAAAAATTCCAAAAACATTTTAAATAGTTAGAAAACCCTTAATACATGTGAAAAGACCTATGAAAATCCTAAAAATGACAACATCATGAAAATTGGCTTAGAATTTCCATATAATATATAAAATAACCATTTGAATGCTATCACCATTTTATGAGAAACCATTACATATGCTCCATCTATTTTTTGAGCTCATTCTCAGTCCAAGCCATAGATGTACTAAACACTATGAATTACCAATTTAATTTATTATTGGATATCATCTCTTGAATTTTAGTTTGATTTTAGCCTAAACTGACTCTCACCCTTGAGTTTTTTGTTTGTGTTGATGTTTTCATGATTGTAAAATGTCATCCCCCTCTATTCTTATGCAGTCACTATTTTGTGAGATCATTCCCATTTCCCTCTCCAAGACAATCGTGTTTTATTATCATTTATTTTATTATATTCCCTATCCCAGGTGAACTACATTTGGCCTAAAGTTCATGTTGGACCTAGTGTCTATGGGACTATGTAGGTAACATCCACTTCCCTAGTGCATCTGGAGTTAGCTCAGCTACCCCTTCCTTTTATTCTATTCCCCCCATTTTGTTTATTTTGTTTTGATGTATCCTATAGCCTAGGAGAAACCTTGTGCCTTTTGTTCTTGTGTTGTTTTACATGTGTCATTGTTACCTAGCTTAGGGATCATCTTGTAACTAAGAGTAACACCTCTATTACATGTGCATAAATAATTTGTATTATGTTTGTACTAACATTGTGATTAATCGCTATTTGTGTATTGTTTTTTTTAGCTTTGTTTATTTTCCTTTTATGTGTTTATAATAGTTTGTTTAGTGATTTTTTCTTTGCTTTGCATTCTTTAGTTTTTTTTATTGTTTTTTTTTTTAAAAAAAAATCCATTTGTTTATTTCATCTGTCTTTGTTTGGTCTATTTATTTTGTCTTGTTTATGTTATTTTTTTGTTTTGTTTTGCTATTGTGTTTGTTTGTGTCATGTTTATTTATTTATTTATTTTTGTTTATTGGTGTTTTATTTTTTTCTTATTGATTGTTTGTGTTTTTTTATTTGTTTATTAGTTTGTTTGTTTTTTTGTTTATTGGTGTTGAATTGTTTTTTATTGTGTTTATTTGTGTATTGTTTGTTTGTCTATTTATTTTTGTTTATTGGTGTTTTTTTTTTTTAGTTACTTTGTTTATTTTTATTGGTATTTTTTTGTTTAGTTTGATTTATTTTTTTTTATTTTTTTGTAGTCTTATTTTTTGTTTATAGAATTATTTGGTATTTTATTTGTATAATTTATTTATTTTATTGGTTTTGTTTGTTTTTATAACATTAGTTTTTTTGTATTTGTTTATTTTGGTTGTTTATGTTTTTTTAATTCTATCTATTTTTTGGCACTATTTTTATATTATTTCTATATTTATTTGTGTTTTTTTTTTCATTTATATTTGTAAACACTCTAATTTGGTCAAGGAACCACAAGTACTATGTACTTTTTTTCTCTTTCACACCAGGGTCTTAGTGATGATTATAGTCCTTATTCTCATGGTCATCTTGAGTCTTATTTTCTTTCTTCTATCTTATTTTCCTCTTTTTCAATAACCCTAGTAGTCAAAAGTCACCTTTTCCTAGTCCTAGGGGGCTTAGCCTATCATCCTTGACTTTTTCACTATTCTAAGCCTTAGTAAATTAACACCACTTTCATCACATTAGCACCACTTTCAACACAATAGTACCACATGGTGCTAGTGTCTACTTTTGGATTCATTATTCGATGGGCCCTTTCACCCATGTTTGAGACCTAACCCCTCTATAACCCTTATCTTGCATTTTTTTGTATCTTTTTTCATGACTCATCAACCAAAAAGTAAGGTATTATATTCATAACAAAGACTCTCCTATATAAATAATGTCATAAGGAATTTTACATCTAGCACTTATTTACATAAAATCAACCAATAGTATAACTCAAATAATCTACGTACTACTCATCTTTCACACCTAGACATTTGTATGCTTGATCAAACAATGGCCTAAGAAAAATTCATTCTAGTATACCATGTAAGTTTATGGCGCACATTCCCTAAAGGATAAATACATGTGATCTGAGACCCCTAGCATTAGGGTTAATGTAGGCATAGACCAAGACAACATGGGTTCTACTTTGTGCAATCATGATATCACATAACTAAATTTTTCCTTTTTACATTTTATTAGTTAATTATTTCATGTGTGCAGGTATTCATTAAGGTTTTGGAGAATAATTATCCAAAATAGTGAAATATATGAGCTCATATGAGACACATAATCACTTATAAGACCTCCAAAAACTCTTACATCTAACTTTAAAATTATAGACAACCACAACAAAAAGGACATTATCACCAAAATTGAACACTATCATAACATGGTGATACTATCCTAAAGGAAGTGCTACTGTCCATAGTTAGATCTCAAAAAATAATCAATATATGAAATATTCCTTTGTGTCTTCTTAACCATTTATAGTACCCTAATCCATGAAAAAATATATGTATATCCAAATAAGTTCATTTTCTCCTTGTGATTACTATTTTTGGAAAGGTCCATAGAATCAATAAATTCTAATTTTATTCTATATTAACAATAGACCCATCCTTTTAATCTAGCTTAGGATTTACATAGTAAAACCCTAAAAGGTTAAATCATTTGGTGAACTCAAATTAATTCAAATATTTTTGCAAAACCCTAATTTTATTTAGGGTTTATCTTATCTAAATTATGTACATTAAATTATGGATAAAATAAATTGATTTTATGATTTTTTTGTCTTAACCTAGCTAATTTAATTAATCTTGTACTAGGGTTTTATTAATTTAATTGAATTTAAATATTTTCAACATAACCCTAAATTAAAACCCTTGATCCATATAGTAAGTCCCTATACACACAAAACATTAGAAATTAGGGTTTCAAAAATAATATTATTTTCTATTACAAACTTTATTCAACAAGTTCAAACATTGCACACATATTTTATGTTAGATTATATTCTACCTCTTGTGTGTTTATTGTTCCTTATTTACACTATCTTCTTCAGCAAACTTAAAATATAATCTAAAAAGTCTTCTACACCTCATCCACTTAATGAAATCTTAAATTTATATCATGATTATAATAATGAATGGACCAATTTTCAATATAGTACATTAGAGAATAATAATGACTTCATTTATAAGGATGATGATGACTATTGTCATAATGATGGATATGGGGATTATTATGATCATGACAATACAAGTAAACATGAGGATACATTAGATACATAGTCTTCTCTTTCTTCTTACTCCTAAAATAAAATTAACAATACAATTTCAAAAGAACCTCTTGTTGGTAGTGTCTTATTCAAATGTGATCCTAACATTTAAATTAATTTTGCCACTTCATTATTTAAAATTAATCAATATAAGTACACTACATGAAAATCAATTTTGCATGCATTGAGTAAAGTACATAATAATAATGCATCTTATTTACCCTTCTTAATTATATTTCAAAAATAAAATATAAATGATGTACAAATTTTAATAATGAAAAAACTAAGGTAGATGAAATTACTTTATCACCCTTATTCATATTTCAAGATCAATGCAATGATTATTTGCAACAAATAGATAATTCCCATGTTTATAGCTCTTATCCTATATGTCGTAATGTGAAAAAATAAAACATGGTTATTAATTCTCCTTCCCTTGATTACAAAATATAAAGTGATAATCATTCTTGCATTTCAAAAATTATTAGTGAATAAATGCCTTACATTACACTTACACATGATGATACATTTCATAGTAGTAAAAATTTAAAATCTTATCCTTCTCTTTATCTTAATGAGCATGTGGATGATACTTATTCTAATATTACTTATTCAAATTAATTAAATTATCATTTTGATGAGCCATGGGATAATGATTATTATTATGATTATGATGAAGATGACATATAATCTACAACCTATACTTCCTTTCTTACCTCACATATCTCTCTTAGTCAATCAATCAATAGATCACATGTAAAAAGACACAAATAGACTTATTGTTATGTGCATAATTTCCATTCAATAGAGAATAAATAACCTTCTATTCAACCAATATGTGATACTCCTTCACAACCTAACAATATAAAAGATACCAATGAATCCCACTTAACCCCACTTACTACAGTAGAAACTAGTTATCAAACAAACCCAAATGAGGGTGATAGATCATTTACCTCTAACTAGATATAAGCTATCACAACTCTAAAATTTATTAAGAGCACATGAACCATTTATAAAAAAGATTAAAAATATAATGTACCAATGGTTAAAATAAACAATAAAACCCAAGCATTAAATTAACCCATTGATAATGATAATATACCTTCACAAGTGTTAATTTATCTAATTCATATTGTGGGTGCTTTGAAAAAACAAGTACATCATTTCACTTTGGAGAATGAAGCATAAAAATCTTAGGTTGATGCCAATGTTATACATAATATCCCTATTCTACATAGAATCTCAACTATGAGGTTACCACACAACTTTTAGATAATGGTGTTACCTAGCTTTGATGGATAAGGAGATCCATATTGAAACATTAAAGCTTATGATAAATGAATGGCTCATATTACAAATAATTTAATTCTAATACAAATGTTTCCAAATTCATTAAAGGACAAAACACTAGATTAGTTACACCATACACTCCCTAGTGGATCTTTACATACATATGAGGAGCTAGAGATAGTCTTCCTTATGCATTATATATATAATAAGGGACCTATAGTCACACAAGAGAGGTTACCTTCACTACACCAAGGAGAGATAGATCCTATATTTGAGTACATTCTATGGTTCAAATATTTTTTTCATCAAATAATTTATCAACCAATGAATATAGAAGTGTAATACATCTTTACTAGAAGTTTAATCTCTCCTGTCAAGGTGTAGACACCAAAATTGTGTCTAACCCTTGTCATCCTCCCCTTAACCCCCATTTTATTCTCCCACACCTATTTAACCCCTGTCGACCATTTTCCCATGAGCCTTGCCCCTGGTAGCATGTAAAAATGAGTAGAAAGCTAAAATTAGCCTCTGTCCCCATTCTACATCTGCCAACGTCGGTCACTACTCGGCCGACGTCACCGACATCGGTCACCACTCGGCCGACGTCAGCGGTGCTGCTAGCATCAATTATCCTTAATACTACATTCTTGACTCGAACACAGTATTCGTTATCCGTTATCCGTTATCCATTATTTGTTATTCAGTTGCCAATCAGTTTCTCGATCGGTTATCAGACCTTCTTGAAAAACATTCTTTCATCCAAACACTACAATGATCAGCCAAATTTTGCATCCAATCAATTTGCAATCAAATCTCTCTTATTCTCTCTCTCTCTGGTATAGGTATTCTACTTTAGTCATCTCGTTAGAGGTCTTCTATATCAAACTTCTGCAACATACCGACAACATCAATTATGTCTCCTACTCTGTCTTCAGCATGTAACAGGTAAGCGTTTGTTCTGTGCTTTTATTTTGTTCTCTGGTTATTGTTTTTAATTGATATTACCACCCTAACTTAGATTCAGATTATAGACCCGACTTGACTTCCTCCTGTATCACCTCTATCCACCCTTTTTAGAATATACAGTCTATAACTCTGCCCAAACTTTTGTACAAACCACCAAACAATCCCTCTGACTCCCAAACCAGCTCCCTAACCCTCAGATGAAAACTTCAGACCATTCTACAATCCTAAAACCCTATCCAGACTTGAACAGACCCCGTCCAAAAACTGTTGCCCCGATCGACACTGGTCATTACCCTTACCGACACCGGCACTTTAATCGACGTCGGCACCCTTCCTTTACCGACACCGGCATAGAGACCGACACCAGTGACTGTGCAGAGCAATTTGCTGCATATCAGGTATGCATTTTTGCTTTTTGTCTTTTATTTCTTTCATTTTATCTTTCACTATTTTTGTTTCTATCAAATATTCTATTTTTAATTAGTGGGTTGATATCCCTCAAGGAATTCTTCGTACTTTAGGGATCAAGCTTTTGCTTGACAGCCCACCATCTCCTCATCTAACATTTTTCGTGTTTTAGTCTCTTTTTCTTTGCAGATGTCATTCCTCCACAGCCAAAGAGGAGTACCTTCCAACATCTAATTTTGGTGTGCACGACTACATCCAGGTAACATCTAACCTTGACCATTTCTTCTTAGTTTCTTAATTCCTTATTTGAATGTGAAAAGTGAAAATCTAGCGTAGAAACATTCTAGCATGCCCGGTGGGACCTTAGGGCCTTCCTTGGGTTCTTTCTTTCTTTCTTTTCATATAGGTGCATTAGGTTTCTCCCTTTTCACCTCTTTTGTCTCTTCTAAATGACACCATCAGCAGGACTAAAAAGAACTTTTCTTTCTTTTCTTGCACTTCTAGACTAGTAAAAAATCATATTCTTCAACCCTTTCTCAACTTGTTTTCATTCCAACTTCACATTTCGACTTGGGCTTAAAACACATTGCACTTTCATTTTTGCTTGCTTTCATTTCTTAGTCCACACCTAGTAATTAATAATCGCATATTGAATTAATCTAGTCCACTTTATGTTACACGACCGAACCACTTGCACAAAACAAACATCTTAACTTACCTGAGACAAGGCTCGACTGGGATTTCATCACCCAGTGGATACCTTACCCAACCCGGTGATCTTACTTGGATTTCATCACCAAGGGGAAAACCCACTCTGTTCTCTGGCAGAGTCTAATCTCTAGGGGAAGTATATTTTGGCTAAGCGAGACCAGCTTATCATTGGACTCGTGAAGTGAGGGGAGCTTGCTCTTTAGCACCAGGCCAAGTACAAAACCTAAAATAGACTTTTGAGCACCATAACTAACCCAAAAACATCCATAGACTAATTCTTCTAGGACCCAACTCAAAAGCCAATCTTCCTCTACACATATTCTAAGGCATAAGCCACTATAATCCTAATAATTTACTCCTAGGGTTTTTTTTAGGATCTGCTTGTGTTCTTCATCTTTTCTATTCTTATCTACTTGTTTGAGCTTGTGAGGACATTATTTCTTGCCTTGAATGGTTCTGACTCATAGCCAAGCCAAAGCTCTAGTCGATCATGTGAGGCATCACCCGCTTCCATCTACTCGGTCCATAACCAGTCCTGTAATGGAGTTCCACTCAGAGACTGAAAGAACTCCTACTAGACCATCCCTGACCCAGACTCCTATTACATGATTCTTGGACCTCAATGTCAAAGCCTTGCAGCATTATCTCACGAATAGCCGAATGCGAGACTCCTCGGGCAATCCAATTTACGGAATGCCAACCTCTCTTCTCGAGACTACAGCCATATCAATAGCATCTGTAGTTCAACATTTAGACACCTAGGCTATTGCCTCAACCAATGACTAGCCTTTGACCAACCATCCAAATGTGGCCTTTCCCTCCATCTTTGGGCCCACTTCCACTGGGGTTTCGGCCCCTTATCAACCTCAGCCCACTCAACCACTCTCTACCCCCTTTCAAAATCTGGTTGTCTCTATTCCACCTAACCTTGCTCTTATCAACACTAGGGTGGCTACCTATCCATTGGCCCATATTACTACTAACCAACCTCTCGTGGCAACAACGAGCCTAGCCATGCCTTCTACCCAACCATCCTTAGTCTCCTCTTCTATCCCTACGACTAGTCATCCATACGTTGTGCCCTTACTGGTATAATCGACTATGTCATATGCCTCTTCTAGCCTCTTTCAAGCACCTTACAATCTAGGGGCCACTCCACCCACCAATCCGTCTGTAGATATCATCAAAATGCTGATGGACAAGATGTCTAGCCTAGAGACCTCTATTTCTGGCTCACGTAATACTCTCTCATACGAACAAATTTACAATGAGCCCATTCATCCTTCTGTCTCAATCTGACCTTATCCTAACCAGTGGGAGCTTCCTAAGTTTTCTTGTTTTCAAAGCAAGGAAGACCCACAATAGCACTTACGGGCATTCAGACATGCCTGTTACCTTATCACCCACGATGATGCATTGCTTTTATGCACGTTTCCTATGTCTCTCTCAGGTGTTGTGCTTGACTATTACAACTCCCTTGCTAGCCATCCCCTCTTCATGTTCACTCAGCTGGCCCAACTCTTCCTTGATAATTTCTCTATCAACATCACCAAAAAGGTCTCAATCATAGACCTCTTTTCTATCTACCAATTTGAGGATGAATCCATTGCTGATTTCATTGCTCGATGGAGGGGCCTCATTAATCAACTCTCCTTTTCCTTACCCCAACCTAAACTTATTGATATTTTCTCCCAAGCCTGTGCCAAACATATTTCTTCCACCTTAAGGGTTCAGACCTTCCGCACTTTTGACGAATCCTTCACGATGGCCCACAAACTTGAGTTACGTGCCATCGAGGAGAATAAAGTCAAGTTGCAGAGCAAGAATCCCAACTCCAAGACCAATGACCCCTCTTCTTCTAAGCCTTCCTCATCCAATCCTAAATCTAAAGCTTCAGCAAATGCTAAGGTCGTTAGATCTTCCTCCTCTCCCCCTTCAACTAACCAGCCTAAACCATCCACATCCCAAAGCATCACCTACCAATTCTAGTAGAGATACGTACAATGATAGTATACTCCACTCAGAGAATCATACGCATCTGAGCTAGAAAAACTCATCAAACAGGGGGTCTTCAATCTCCCCCAGATCTGACCACCTCCATAATTTGATCCCTCACGTGCCATCCCTTCGTGGTATAGGGAAAATGACTTTTTCAACTACCATCGTGTTAAAGGCCATGACACGGGCAACTGTAAGACCCTTAAAAACATCATCCAAGACATGCTAGAAAAGGGTGACCTCATCCTAGACAATCCCAATGCACCACCTAATCAGGGTATCGACATCTTCAAACAACCATTCCCTAATCATCCACCAACTTAAAACAATGTCCAGACCTTGATTGACGACATTCATGAACACAACATTCAAATAGTCAATACAGTCTCGCCCTTCATCCTCGACTAGACTCTTTCACAACCTCAAGAGGTGAGTCCATCCATTAGTCCATCACATGTGGACGAACCTCTTTCTCCGATTAGTTCTCTGTCAACCTCTCCCATCTTGGAGGATGCCTCAACCTTACTAACACCACTGGTTTCACCATCCTCCTTCTTGCTGCCCATAGAGGACCCAACCCTTCCTACTCCTCGACTGCAAGTGGAGGGCACAATCATCCATGCCCTTTACCCACTTGAGGAGCCTCATTCTCCGATTTCTTCTCCACCTAGGGAAGAACCTGCCTCTCCTTTGTCTCTAACCAAGGATGAACCTATCACGACTTCATCATGCCTTGGGACCAAGACTACCACACTTTCGGTCCTACAACCATCAACATCTTCTCAAGAACCCAAACCTCATCCAACATCTTCTCAGCCATTTTCCCGATTAGTGGAGAAACTCAAACTTTTCCCTTTAAGGAAAGTGGAGCATCAGGTATTGTGGGAGTGTCTCACAGCACTTCAACATGCCCATGCCCTCTCATCTCATAATGCTAATCCTCCCATGGCAGAATCTCCCAAGACTCTCAACAAAAACCAAACTTCCACTTCTAGACCATCTACACCTCAATCAACTGCATCAGGACCAAAACCCTCATCTACCCCATCTAAACCAATCAAGTCACTCGAAGTTTGCCCTGTCTCCAACCTCACTCACCCACAAGTGAAGGTGGACTTAGACCAGACCTCAAACAATAGTAGTCTTCAACCCAAGTTAAAGAAGACTGCCAAACCATAGAGGTGAACTCCTCCTCCCCCATCACCATTGCCCTCCATTTTGGGCCCTCATCCTTTGACCTTAACCAAAGTCCTCCCCACTCATACCTCTAATCGAAACCAGTTGCCTCCTCTACTTCCTTTGCCTACTGCTAGCCTACCCTCTCCCAAAAGGGTGGTACCTCTCATGAAGAATGTACTGTCTCCACCTATTGCCGCACCATCAACCCAGAAGGTGGTATGGAAGCCTCCTCCAACTCTGCCCAAGCAAAAGTCACCAGCATCGCACACATCGACGAGCACAGACCCTTTTGTGGGCTCATACTCTTTGATCTTGCACCAAATTTTGTAGACTTCCAACATAAATCTTCCACCCATCAAGCCTTTCTAACCCCTCAGGTCTAAGCCCTCCTGGTTCGACAACACAAAGATTTGCTTATACCATCGTACGCCAGGACACGATACCGAGACTTGTTATGCCCTCAAGGCTGTCATTCACCACTATCTGGAGAAAGACACTCTTCTCTTTGAGGACACTCTCGATTGACCCCTGACTCCTTCTCATAACCCTCCAACCTCTCCAAACCCATCAACATCTCATCAACAGGTTACAACCCCTTTATCTCCTTCACCTCCTATCTTTGAAATCAATGCCATTCACATAACCACTAGGTCAAAAAAGGACAAGGCAAAAGAAAAAGCTGCCATTCCTTGGACCTACCCTTTCGTCAATCCACCTCAACCACCCAAGCTTAAGATTTCTATCCTTGGCACGCCTCAACCCTCTTCTTCTTCCTCTTCAGGTCCAATTCATGACTCCATGTTGAAACAGCTCCACCAGATGCCTGTGAAGATGTCCCTTTATGACCTCATCCAAACCTCACCTCAACATCGTCAAGCCCTCATCTGAGCCTTACAAGCAGCGGAGGTCCAACCCAAGGACCCCCAACCACTTGCTGCCCTTGTCCACTCTTTAGCCCCTCTTGCCTCCATCACATTCAGTGATTCTGAGATTCCCACATCCAACATGAAAGATCAAAACACCACCCTCTTCATCACTGCCTATGTTGATCAGACATGCATTAAATGCATTATGATCGATGGAGGTGCCAACATCAACATTATCTCCACCCATGCCTTTGATCAGTTGGCTCTTCCCAAGAATTGTGTCTCCAAAACTGACGCAATCTTGTGCTCCTTTAATGACACCACTACCACGACCATTGGCATAGTCGTCCTTCACATCCACATTGGTCCACACACAATCCCAGAGCTCTTCTATATCATTGAAGGAGAGTTTCAATACAACATGTTGCTGGGCTGACCTTGGATCCATGCCATGGCCTGTGTCCCCTCCACCCTGCACCATTGTGTGAAATTCGAGCATGATGGGCAAGTCCACACCATTCCCACTAACCCTTCACCCTTCAAAACTTGTAACACCACCTACCATCCAAATGACATCCTCATTCCTATCAAGCCATCAATCTCGGCACTGCCTCCATCTGTAGAAGCTTCGACCTATTTGCAACAGGTGGTCACCCTCACACCTCCCCTTCAAGTGACGACCACAGACCCCATGGAAGACATCTTCCAAAGACTTTCATTGGGGGAGTATCACTTGCTGACCTTAGACATGTTCCAAACTCTGCAAGAGTATGGATGCCTTCATCACAACCCTAGTTACGACCATTGGATCGGGATGATCATGCCTTATGGTCCTCTTCAACTTCAAACCAACCTTGTCTATGGGGGGCTCAATCAAGCTCCTACTGATGGCAACCCTCTCTCTTCACCCCAAGCATTCACATTAGACTTCTCATTTCTTGGCAACCCTGCCTTTGCACACACTTACCTTTAAAGGTGTGCATGGAAGGGTTTTGGTTTTGGACGCTATGAGCAGGGCTCCCATCAGCCCATCGAGCCGCTCAACGATGATGATGCCAAGAAACGGTATGGCATAAGATATCACGACCCCACTCAGGCCTCCGTAGACCTTTGCCTCAAGCTAACCATTGACCAATCTCTAGGCTCACCCATTCCTCCTCCTTCACCTATGGAGTTGGTGGTTTCCATCCCTCCTCACTTTTTCAATGCCTAAACACCATTCACTTGGGAACCCCTGACCTATCAACCAGGTGGGGTACCCAGGTCTCTCCCCCTCATCTTCTCTCCATCTCATCTGCACTGGGTGTTAGACATTCTTCCTACCACCAAATGGCTGGGTGGAGTTTGAATTTATACTACCTATCATGACCTCAACCAAACACCAATCTCGACCCGGCCCTCGACCAGTCTCGACAAATCAGTGACCACATCAACCAAATTCTTAATCATCATCAGCATGTGACTAATATGGAGCAAAGTAAACAAGGCAAGTTTGCCCCTAATTGGCTTGGACCTTTCATTATCATGCACAATTATGGATCAGGGACTTATCATTTGTCCTCTCTTGATGGATGACCAGAACTTGAGCCTCTTAATGCGTTGCATCTGCAACCATTCTACTACTAGTCGAGTACTCATTCACTTGACATTTACCTTGAGCTCATCCCTTGAGCAATCCCCATCCTCTTAGCCCTATTTCCTTTCATCCCTATTCCTCTTAACAAATCCTCTATAACCCTTTTATGATGTATGGATGCTTTATCCTAATAAAAGGGAGCACCTGACCTTCTATAATCTTGTCCATGACTCACATTTCTATCAAAACAAATCAAGATGTCAAAATATCCATGGTCACAATATCAATATCAAATTAAAAAGGTAGACTGCTCCCTCAAAGGACAGCTATACTATCATTGTTGTAGCTAATAGACTGATCCCTCGAATGAGAGCTATTCAAAAGCCCTTATATTAAGCAAAATTCTAGACCACTCCCTTGAAGGATGGCTATGACTAATCTGGCAATAAACAACACTATCTTAGAAGCTTCCTGCATTGATCAGCTTCACAACTGACCACCAAGGACAATGACATCTCTATATAGACTTCATGCATTGATCAATTTGCACAAAAAAAAAAGAGTCATGGACTTGACTTATAGTTGTCTCAAGGTCTCCCATAAAAAAGGGGCAAGGTTATCTCTGCTCTTAAAATGGGTTACCCTATTTCCTCCTATCCTAACACCTGCTTAAGGGACTTCAAGCTCACTTTAATATCAAAGTGATTCGATTACCGTTCTAACACAACATATGGTCAACGACATCATGCATGAATGGGGCTCTTCATTCTAATAACCCCTATCTATGCTATCATTTGGGTCCTTGTCAATGAAAGAGCAATGTGCTTTTCACTTCTTCTGCACTTTGGTCACATTCAACTTCATCACTTGTCAAACCTAATCAACTCAACTCAATTCTCTTTTCAGACCACTCCCATAGCCTATTCACACTAGTTTCTCTGGACACCAATACACATGGAAACTATCGACCAGACGCAATTTATGTTAAGCATAAACCAATACTTGCTGAAGCATAAATAGACCTCAATTCATCTTTAGCATACATCCATCATGAATATGGAAAATTGCTAGGGATGAAAAACCCCTCAACTAATGTTGTAGAATACACCATTTGGAAAAGGCTGTAACATCTTTTTCTCCTCATCATTTCGACACATGACCCAGCCAATCATCGACCAATCTTATCAACTAGTTCGAACTACATTGGTTTGAGGCCCTATGACTTGGGCTATGTAGGCAGCACTCAGATGACACAACCATCTTCTAGGGTTAGCTCGACCATCCTCATTTGTTTGTCTCTCTGATGGACAAACCTTCTTTCCTCCTTTTGACCATGACCATGCCCTTGACCAAGACCCATTCCATCCCTTTGACCCTTCCTCCCTTCTAGGGAGAACTACATTAGCCTGAGGCCCTAACCACAGGGGCTATGTAGGCAACACTCAGATCACATAACATCTTTTGAGGTTAGCTTGGCCACATCCTTTCATCCATTCCTCCCCCTCGACCAATGACCATTAGAGATCATGCCTATCTCCTCTGACTTCGACCACTTCTAAGACAATGTTGCCTTGGTTGTTTTTTCCTGTATGCTACCTCATGACTGGTTAGCCAAATTTTTTGTAGACTATATTTTGGACCCTCACAAGTATAGGATCACAAGCCGGTTGATCCGTACTACTTGTGACTTTTTTGTGTTTCTAGGAGCACTTCCTGAGCCCGAGATACCTGGAACATGATGACCCATTGGAGCTATAGCTTAGATTGAATAACCCAATCAGTAGATGACCACATGCTAAGGCTCGATTACTTCAATTTTGGCACTCCTCAACCCTTGACCTATGACAATTTGACTTGACCATCTCGTGAAGTGGTATGCATGCAATCATGACTTTTGCAGCATTCACCCTCACCCATTTCTCATCTACTCTTTGTCAAATCAGCACCTGATTCCCAGTTCTCTTCCCTTGACTCCTACTTTAAGGGGGAATACCTCATCCATAATCAGGGCAATCCACCTCTTATTTTTGTCTTTCTATTCATTGGAACAACCAACAAGACATAATCAACCTTATCCCACACTTGGGGCAACCAACTCCTATTTTTGTCTTAACAACCAACAAGACAAAAAGGGGCAAATGTAGACACTGAAATTGTGTCTAACCCTTTTCGTCCTCCCCTTAACCCCCATTTTATTCTCCCATGCCTATTTAACCCCTATCAACCATTTTCGCATGAGCCTTGCCCCTGGCAGCATGTAAAAATGAGCAGAAAGCTAAAATTAGCCTCTGTCCCCATTCTACATCTGTCGACATCGATCACTACTCGACCGACGTTGCCAATGTCAGTCACCACTCGGCTGACATTGGTGGTCCTACTGGCATCAGTTATCCTTAATACTACATTCTTGACCCAAACACAGGATCCGTTATCTGTTATCCATTATCTGTTATCCGTTATTTGTTATTCAGTTGCTAATCAGTTTCTCGATTAGTTATCAAACCTTCTTGCAAAACATTCTTTCATCCAAACACTACAATGATCAGCCAACTTTTGCATCCAATCAATCTACAATTAAATCTCTTGTATTCTCTCTCTCTAGTATAGGTATTCTACTTCAGTCATCTCACTAGAGGTCTGTTATATCAAACTTCTGCAAGATACCGATAACATCAATTATGTCTCCTACTCTGTCTTCAACATGTAATAGGTAAGTGTTTATTTTGTGCTTTTATTTTATTCTCTGGTTATTGTTTTTAATTGATATTACCACCCCAACTTAGATTCAAATTACAGACCCGACTTGACTTCCTCCCGTATCACCTCTATCCACCCTTTTCAGAATATATAGTCTGTAACTCTACCCAAATTTCTGTACAAACCCCCAAACAATCCCTCTGACTCCCAAACCAGCTCCCTAACCCTCAGACAAAAACTTCAAACCATTCTGCAATCCTAAAACCCTGTCCAGACCTGACCAGACCCTGTCCAAAAATTGCTGCCTGGACTAACACCGGTCATTACCCCTACCGACACTGGCACTTTAACCGATATCGGTACCCTTCCTTTACCGACTCTGGCACAGAGATCAACACCGGCGACTGTGTAGAGCAATTTGCTACATATCAGGTATGCATTTTTGCTTTTTGTCTTTTATTTCTTTCATTCTGTCTTTCACTATTTCTATTTTTGTCAAATATTCTATTTTTAATCAGTGGGTTGATATCCCTCAAGGAAGTCTTCATACTTCAAGGATCAAGCTTTTGCTTGACAGCCCACCATCTCCTCATCTAACATTTTTCGTGTTTTAGTCTCTTTTTCTTTGCAGGTGTCATTCCTCCACAGCCAAAGAGGAGTACCTTCCAACGTCTGATTTCGGTGCGCATGACTACATCCAAGTAACATCTAACCTTGACAATTTCTTCTTAGTTTCTTAATTCCTTCTTTGAATGTGAAAAGTGAAAATCTAGCGTAGAAACACAAGGATAGATTGCCATATGATACATCTAAATCATTTATAAATGTATGCAATGTAGATATATCATTAGTATTTACACAATCAGAGATAGATTTGTATATAAACCCCTCAGAACCTCAATCATCAAATTTATTACAAAATCATAATCCCCTTATACTTTAAAAACTAGTAAAACAAAAAAACAAATAAAAATACTTAGTAAGGGTAAAGATACACTCTATACAGCATAATATATAGTGCAATAAACATAAAATATACAAAGGGGTTATATAATTTTTAGATAAGGTTGGGCCTCATGACATCTTTCTTACACTACTAAATAGGGGGATGATAACAGTTTCTTTAATTGATCATCATCTACCACATAATTTTCACCAGGTACCACTCAATCATTATTTTCATTTTCACTAGATAAATGGACATTTAGATTACCATTGTTATGAACTCATAGATTTCATTGACTAATATCTTAGTAGAGGCATCATAGAGTTTATATAAGGGGAATCAGGGCATCATTCACTACACTCTCCTAGATCACATTCCTTTATGATAGAGTTATCTTAGGACATTCCTTTTAAGAAACCATTGATTACTCATCATATTATCCTTATGAATTTTAAGACAAAAATTTATTATTAGTCCCATACATCAAAACCTCAAAATTGATGGAAACCAATTTGTAGAGTACATAACACACATCTAATGTGTATGTTGATTAATATATTTGGGAATAACTATAGACCCAAATGCATAGTTTCACTAAAATCACCAATCAAAATCTTTGGGAATAATTACAAACCTCAAAATGCACCTCTAGTATGCACATAGATGAAAATATTTGGGAATAATTATCAACCTAAGGGCATAGTTTTATTATGATAACTAATAAATATATATGGAATTTATTAAAATATCATAACACAGCTTCAATTTTCACACCAATTAATATAGTTGCAAGAAAACATAAAGCTCAGAGTGTAATGTTAAAGTGTCAACTAATCAATATTTTTACATCAAAGTCTACACATTTAGACACTACCAACACATCACAAGAAACTCTAGTTGTTCACAATCTATGTCTATAATAACACAACATGAGCATTATGGTCATTGGTTCTCCATTCCATCTAGATTAAAATAGGTCATCTTTCCATCACATGTTATACATGTAGACATATTATGAAATATAACCAAAAAACCATATACCAATAAAATACAAAAACTTAATATCTAACACATATGCCTAAAACATTCATAAAACATATACAAATTAATTAACATCACTCCAACTGAAATAAAATTACAAACATTAACATTTCAAAAAATCAAACAAATTTAAATGCATAGTACTATATATAATCTAACACAATCCAACTATCAATACACAATGATAAATTAAGCAACCATTTATGTGTTTATGTGTGTGTGTGTGTGTGGGTGTGTGTGTACACCCCCCCCCCCCCACACACACACAAAACTCAAAACATCATTTTAAGACAAATATGGTACATCACTCAATGATGCAAACATGATTGTTGGGACCAACTCCCTCACTCTCATTATCAAACACATCAAAATTAAAACTAGAGGCCCCACTATCTCTACATGACCTTAATCTATGGCTATTCCTACTCTCTCTCTCTTTCTAAGTATATAACAAGATCAACTCTATACTCATAATTTCATTGAATTTATGTGTAGTCATCTACTATAAAAATACATACCCCACCTAGAGCATCAAGAGAGGGCATGGTTTGCCTCTATATCTTTGCACATAAATCATCTCTATCTATTATTTCTCACTTAAATTCCATATTATATATCATTTCATAATCTAACAAATGGGTATACACCCCAATAACATTGGTGGCCCTCTCTACCAATCCATCATCCATGGTGTCATCTTAGATATGTTGTATCAACTCACACATCATTGATTCAATGGTGACCTCCCAATACTCATCATATTTTGCATCTTTGAGTATCCATAAAATTCATAATAATCCTATTATATCAAAACACATAATCAAATTTACACAAAACATAAAAACAAACTATCTAACTTACCATCAACAACCTATAGGGGCTATAAATATACGACCTCATCCATGATCATCCCACCTCTTAAGAATAAAGGGGCCCATAGGTGACCACTCCACTAGGCTGCATAATTCTTGGTCACTCCAAAATCATCCACATATGGTACCTCAATCTAAGAATCACACTCAATCACTAGCATAGGAGCTATCTCAATAATCAATGGCCTCAACCTACTACTTGGAATTGTAAGATATCAAGAACTCCTAAACTAAACTATAGGTGTTGGGGGAAAATCCTATATAAAAAAGAAATATCAGGTAACCCTATCCTACTAAAATTAATCATATACATTATCTTAATCATCATATATTTAATAGCTAACTCAAATCTACCTAAACTATGTGCTATACTCAAGCTACCCATGATATCCGTTGTAGGGTCTCCAAATGATATCCTTTATTCTCAAAATATCTAATAACTATAAAAAAATATGTATTACTCCTCCTTGATGCATTCCCTATCCTATTCCATCTCTTTGAAAATACCTATATATGATCCCATTCATCATATGGATGTGACACTAGCCTACTCACAATTATGTGAATGTATGCCCAATAATGTAATAGTTTCAATGTACTAATACCCCGTCCACTCATATCCTATGTAAATAGATACATGACCACGTATAAATGATCTAACATGGTTTAAACCCAATAGTACATAGTTCCATGATGCTTAATGTCTTACATTATCTCATGCATCTTATATGAGATAAAGACACCACTCCCATCCATGGCAATAAATGAAGATAATAACATGGCTATAAATTTTTATAGTCATGAAACATTAGCCACCACAATCATGGTCAAAATTATGTCATTCTGACTCCCTGAGTAATGATTTTATGTCATCATGGTAGAGAAGTACTTATGTGATTATTATATAGCTTGAGGACCAATAGCTTCTTGTAATATAGCCCATTGCCTAGAGATTGACAAATATAGGATCTGATATAATCCTCCAATGTCACATTCATCTCACACATAGGTATCCTAAATTTACCTATATGTATTCCACCTTTCACATAATGTAGTGATGATATACTTATCCCAAGGCATAGGCTCTAAAAAATCAACAATCACAAGCCTAATCTTTTGAGCACATCTATCTATGCATTAGATAAGGATAAACCCTATATAGTCTCCATCATCTTACCTATATTGAACTCCCTCATACGATTATCAACATAAAAAATTACACTAAAATTTGACATCAATAAAATAAAACTAAAACTATAAAATAGCAAGCATCACAAATTAGTCAATAATTATAATCATCACATCTTGAGCCTATTAGACACTAGAGTTACCTAGAGGATAATATTAGTAGACAATAGTGGCACACTATAGATAGTAGTGCTAGGATCTAAATAGTAGTGCCCAAAATAGGACATTGGTGCTAGCTTTTCCAATAGATCCCTATAATAGTAATTTTCTAGTAAAACAATTAAAAAATATAACCAAAATGAAAAAAATAGGAAAATATTGGATCCCTTACTGAATTAACCTCTTCCCTGGCTTGAATTTGTGCCTCGACCTCCTCATACTGTGATAATCCACCTTTCACATAATGTAGTGATGATATACTTATCCCAAGGCATAGGCTCTAAAAAATCAACAATCACAAGCCTAATCTTTTGAGCACATCTATCTATGCATTAGATAAGGATAAACCCTATATAGTCTCCATCATCTTACCTATATTGAACTCCCTCATACGATTATCAACATAAAAAATTACACTAAAATTTGACATCAATAAAATAAAACTAAAACTATAAAATAGCAAGCATCACAAATTAGTCAATAATTATAATCATCACATCTTGAGCCTATTAGACACTAGAGTTACCTAGAGGATAATATCAGTAGACAATAGTGGCACACTATAGATAGTAGTGTTAGGATCTAGATAGTAGTGCCCAGAATAGGACATTGGTGCTAGCTTTTCCAAGAGAGCCCTATAATAGTAATTTTCTAGTAAAACAATTAAAAAATATAACCAAAATGAAAAAAATAGGAAAATATTGGATCCCTTACTGAATGAACCTCCTCCCTGGCTTGAATTTGTGCCTCGACCTCCTCATACTGTGATAAGCTTACATCTCATCTCCTTAGCATGTTTCTCTCTCTTGGACTCAAAATTATTTCCACTCAAATGATGAAAATGAATTAAAATGATTAAAAATGACCTATTTAAGTCATAACTTACTCAATTCCACCCTATTAATATTACCCATGTGCACCAATTTTGATAATTAATACAACTCTCTTACTATTGGCATATCTTTAAAATCATATCTATGACTCAAAAAATATTTATTACACATGGGAATTATTGACATACTTTTTACCATATTGGTAAAATAGATTCCCTTTCCATTTAAAGACCTACAAAATTAAAAAAACAATCACATTATATTAGTGATACAACGTACCAAGTACGTACCTAACTACATGCTAAATTATCAAATCTAACACAATCAATACATTATTCAAACTTAATAAAACATCAAAATTTCCATGTAACACCAACACATTCTATATTTACCACTTTTGGTTACATATCCTCATCATAGTTTTAACTTTGTCACTAAAAGGAAGGGAAAATATATGTAGATTTCTCTAGACATAAAAATATGCATTCATATTTTTAGATATATAAACACACAAACATACATAGGTGTACATAGCTTATTCAAATATATACACACACAAGTCTACATAGGTTTACACAAGCATTCCGATGCACATCTTATTCATATAGAATTTAGATACACATCTTATTCATATATATAAATCCATAGGTATATGCAATTTCACATAGGCATTTAGAGTAATAGATTTTTAGATATATAGACACGTAGGTGTACATAGGCATCTAGAGTCACAAATTTTTAGATATTTAGACACACATGTATACATAGGTTTAAATCATGTATTTAGATATATAGACACACATGTATACACAAGTTTACACAAGCATCTAGAGTCACATATTTTTATATATACAGACACATGGGTCTACACAGGTTTACATAGGAATTCAATTGCATAACTTATTCAAATATACAGACACACAAGTCTACATAGGTTTATGTAGGTATCTAGAGTCATATATTTTTAGATATATAGACACACATGTCTACATAGGTTTATATAGGCATTGAGATGCATTGATTATTCAAATAGATAGACACATAGGTCTACATAGGTTTACATAGGTGTCCATAGTCACAAATTTTCAAATATACATATGCACATCTCTACACAAGTTTACACAAGCATCTAAAGTCACATATTTTCAAATGCATAGGTGCATATGTCTACACAATTTTTACAAATGTTTAAATAGGTATTAAAATTTACACTTTATGCATATTGAAATCTTTTATAGAGGTATATCCATTCATTTAGATACATAACTACATCACTCAAATATCAGGATTAGGGGGAATGATGCAAAGCACATGTCCTTGGTCCCATTTATAGATTTATCAAGTTAAACCAATATTTTCACTAGTATCATAACCATTATTATCACTAGATTTTCACCAATTTGGTTCATAGGACCATTTTTAGTGTTTGATCCATATTATTACACTAGACTCAGTTATATACTTAGATTTAGAATGGGGGAAAACAATCCTTGTTTCTCCATGCATTTGGTTTACTTATTTAGATTTAGTGTGGGGAAAGTGAGCCTTGTTTCTCCATTTATCCAATTTGCGTACTCAATTTTAGTATAGTGGGAATTAAAAACATATTCTTCCCTTCACATATTGCACTATAGTTCTTGTCATTTTTCTATCCAAGAATTGGTCTAAATCTAGATTACATTCACATAAGTATAGGTACACATTTCTATTTTCTCTTACTCTAGTACTTCCTTTTAATTGCATTACTAGAATAAAAGGTGGAAAATTTAAACACACTAATTTCATTTATCAATGAAAATAACTATGTCTTTGCTACTCTTTCACATAAGGGTCTTAGTGATGGTTATATTCCTTGTTCACATGGTCATGTTGAGTCTTTTGATCCTTCTTATGTATTATTTTACCTAATTTCAATACCCATAGCTATCATTGGTCACCTTTTCAAAGTCCTATGGGACCCTAACATATCATTCCTATTTTTTTCTTTGTTCTTATCCTTAGGAAATTAGCACCACTTTTAGGATAGTAGTACCACATGGTGCTAGTGTCCACTTGTACCTTCAGGTTTTTATGGGCCCTTTCACCTATGTTTGAGTCCTAACCCCTCCATGAACATTATATTATGCTTTTAAGATATTTTTCATGACTTTTTGGCTAAAAAAATATGTATTATATTATTAAAAAATATCATCTTATATAAATATCCTCACAAGGAATTTTACATCTATCATTTACTATTTTAGCACTTATTTACATAAAATCAACCAATAGTAAAAACCAAATACTCTACATACTACTCAAATTTCACACCTAAAGATTTTCATGCTTTATCAAATAAGGGCTTAAGTGAAATTCATTCTATCATACCATTCAAGTTAAAGGTTAACATTTCCTAAGGGATAAATACATGTAATCTGAGACCCTTAGCATTGGGGTTAATGTAGGTACTAGCCAGGACAACAAGTATTCTACTTCATGTGATCTTAATATCCCAAAACCCAATTTTTATTTTCCTTTTAAATTTAATTATTTCATGTGTGAAAGTATTAATTATGGTTTTGGAGAAGAATCAACAAAATAGTAACACAAATGAGCTCTCGTGCAACATAGAATCACCTAAAAGACCTTCAAAAACTCTTATAATTCCCCTAATAGTTATAGACAACCACTAAAAAATGGACATTAGTGCCAAAATTTTACACTAGTTTCACATGACACTAATGTCTTAAAGGGTGCACTATTATCTAGATGTAGATGTGGAAAAATGGTCAACATATGAAAGATTCCTCTATGTCTACTTAGCCATTTCTAATACCTTGATCTGTGAAAAACTCTAGGTATATACAGATAAGTTAATTTTTTCCTTATGATTACCATTTTCTTAATGTTTCTAGCATCAATAAATTCCAATTTTATTCTAGATTAACAATAGACCCAAACCTTTAATCTATCTTAGGATTTACATAGTAAAACCCTAAAAGGTTAAATCAGTTTTTATCTCTTTTTTTGTTTATTTTGTTATTATTTGTTTTTGTTTTTATTTACCTTTTTTCCTTGTTTAGTTGTTGTAGGGATATATTTTTTTACACTAAATTATTTATTATCTATATTAGGTACTTAGGTTGTGAATGTTTATATTTAGTTTTACTCTTGGTTTATTTTTTATATATACACTTGGGATTTGATTGTTCATATCTTATACCTAAGTTGTTTATATTTACATTTAATCTAATTTTTCCATGCTTGGATATATATTGTAATTTTAGTCATTCATAAATATGATGCATAATATCATAAGCTACATAAAAAAAATAGGCATATAGAGACTATCATATCAATGTAATGGTAATACACTCTAATATATCAATCCAGCCAAATACCTAAAAACACACCTTAATCCATGACTAATAAACAAGACAAAAAATGATTTATTATCTGTTTATATAGACATGCATATCTTAATAAACATACATATGAGTCACACAACATAATCATATGATAACTAATATAACAACATGGCATAAAAAATGAATGAACAAAAGCATGCATGAGCATAAACATCAATAATATTAAATATCCATAATGTTAATCAATGTTAAACATGAGATAAACAACATAAGCATGCATGTGCGCACACACACATAAAGAGAGAGAGAGAGAGAGAGAGAGAGAGAGAGAACACAATAATATCATGATCATGTGCATTAACCTTTAAAGACCCAGAATTGAATGCTAGTATATTTAAAATGTCATATACATAGAGTATATATGCATATCACAATGATATCATAAAATACATCAATATGATGATATAATAAGTATAATTTCATATACCAAAACTATACCAAAATGGAAAGATCCCTATGCTCAAATCTAGTTATGTGTGTCCATGGGACCTATGGTTGGAGGTGGACCTAATGGTCCTAAAGATTTTGGTGGTGGTGGTCATGGATGATGGATAGATTGACTTGAGGAACCTATAATATACATCCTATTATGAGATGAATTGGATCTATTATCCTCCCTCTATGCATCCTATACCTCAAATGAAACAACTTGTTAATCCTTGGGTATATTTACATCATAGGCTTGTTAGTAATAATATGCATCATCCTTGGATTAAAGTCACTTCGTAAGCATTTTTGAGAATATAACATGTGTCATGGCTCCCCAAGCCACATCTTCCTCTCACTTGAGCCTATCAATAGTGGCCAATGCCTAATCTCTATCACTAGTGCCCTAATCTCTCTTAGTGGTAATCTTACCTTGCACCTATACCATCCTATCTATCTTGGCCTTTATTTGAGTGATCTCTGAATAAATATGAGCCATGTCATCATCCCTAATATCTAGGGTGCTCTAAAAATTGGCTACATGCAATTATAAGAACACAATATCCATAATATATTTCTAAGTATTAAACCCTAGGGACATGATTTAGGTTCTCATCCTCACACTAAAAATAGAATAATTAGATCCACTAAACATTGGTGTTTGCTTAGTAGAAAAACCTCTGTATATTTGATGGATACCCATATTGTACCTTAGCTCACCTTCAATTTTTAAAGCCTTTACAAAAAGACCTACTTTGGTACTAATTGGTAGAGGTACAATCACTAAGGGTGGTGAATCAGTGGTGGTGAACAATCTAATTCAATTTACAAACCATTCAAACACTTAAAAATTTAATACAACCATTCATGAAGCATTAAATGTGTTTATATTAATGAACAATAGATAATGAAATATTATACACAAAACATAAGATCTATGTGGGAAACCCTCTTTAGTAATAAAACCCACTCTCAAGCCTATAAACACGTGGACTACTTTTCCTATAAGATGATAAAAAACATGAGACTACTCAAGTCCTTCTGACCAAATTTCATTAAAACACCTATTTAATAAAGAACATCTACCCCTAAGATGATCAAATCCTTCTAACCAGTTATTGGTCAAGTCTTTTTGACCAAATTTAGTGAAACACCTATTCCACAAGGAAAACCTATCCCTAAGATGATCAAGATCTTCTGACCTAGACATTGAGAACCTTCCCAATACCTATGAAATGAACATATTCTAAACATTGATTACCTACCAATATAATAGAGATAAAATGTATATCAGTCCCCTTCACTTCTTCACACGTCCAAAAACATCCAAAACCACCTTTTGGATCACTCTAAATTTCTTAGTAATGACTCTATCACAAGCTCAACAACATGACCAAACGGCAATACACATAGACTACACTTTGATCTAAATCTCAAATCAACTACCAAGCTCACATTTACATAACCTATCCTTCACACACACTCAAGGAATCCAAAACATCATTTCATATCACTCTATACCTCTTCTCTCATTCTCAATCTTTAAACCCTTTCCTTTGCTCCACAACACTCACATATACCTCTTCTATCAGTTCATGCTCATCTAGAAATCATCATATTTTATTTTACCTTTTATAGATCCTTCATAATTATTATCTTCTTAGTAATCCTTTAGTATTTACTCAACCCTTAAGACATCTTATATATCTCAATAATATCCTCATAGGTAAACCATAACAACTATGGCTCACACTTAAGCAACTACACGTTTCAATTAGGCCTTAGTAGCCCTTATAGGTCTCATGGAACCATGTTCACTCCTTTAACACTTTAAGAAGAAAATTATAAACACAAGACCACTTCCACATGCATAGGTCAACTCCAAATTACCCCTCAGATATCCTCAAACAATCAAATTCATCACAACACTACTTTACTAAATCCAAATTAGCCCAAGCTTCATTTGGTACATATGATCACCAAGAACGAATCACATAGTCAACTTCTAAGTATTTATTCATATTGAATATGGATTTACCAAACCTCAAAAGTCCATACAAATAATCCTCAAGGAGTATAAAACACTCTCTAATAGTTATGTCATATTGAAACATCAAAATTCCATCAAGAACAACTCTATTACCCTTCTCAAGTTATTTGAAGAGCATGAACAAACACAGAATAAACTTTAGAGATCAATAAATTTGACTATAAAAACATTTATACCTTCAAATGGATATTTATAAATGCACCTTGAAGTATTATAAAACTTTTAGTTTTACTACAATATAAAATTCTACATAGATCAAATGTTATGGCTCAAAAACCAAGCATTGGTCTTTCCTTTAAAAAATTTAAATATTTAAATCAATACGGTCACATTTAAACCTTAGTCACTTAGAACACCTCTCATGTTCTTCACTTAGCTCACTTAACTCACATCATATATATTATTTAAAATTACCTCAAAATTTAACTCTAATTTACTATTAAACATTGATCAACTTAACCTCATCTCATGCTTCTTGGTAACTATGGACAAACACACTCCATCAATCTCTATGGATTAACTAGGTCTATATCTTGTAGTGCTCACCATTAGATCTTTATCATAACTCTCTAAATTATTAAACTTGGCACCATAACATGCCTTATAAGGACCTTACTAATATTCCCTTGTGATTGTGCCACTTGGTAGTCTCACATGCATTATTGACTCTTTGACTTGTCTCACACTGTTGATCTTTGTTAGTACGAACTACCGCACACTGTTGATCTTCTATCAGACTAACGAGCTTGTGACACTTGTCACTAGTTTATTAAACCTTTGAAAAATTTAATTAATACTCACCATTTATCTCAATATTTATGATTAAGTACTCACCATTTATATTCTATACCAATGAGCTTAGACTTCAATGAGATTTAACTTGATGGTCTCTGGGCCATCACAGTCTGCAAATACAACTTTGAGTATTTATATCTTGAGCTAGAAATCACTTCAAGACTCCAAATTTTTAAGGTATATTCTTATCACTCTATAAAACATCTACATATAATACTTTAACCTTAGTTTAATTTATAAGTACCATAAATAAATGCACAAACATACTAGTTCATTCATATCTGTGTGACATGCAATGATGGTCTGGTCAAGTATGGGAACATAGTAAATCTATTTGAGAATCCAACTTTGCCCCTTAATAAATTTTTATGCACTCAATTTCATAACTTTTAATGTTAACCATATAATATCCTCACATAGGGGAAACTATCCATATATCAAGCTACTCTTAGAACCTTCACATATGTGAAATATATTGTCATCAATATGCCTACTCAAATTTTTCTATCATAGAACAACTATGCCAAGATGAACATAATGAATAACTAGATGAATTTCATGAATTTACACAAGCTATCAAATCATCCTTGACCTATGATAGGATCATGAACACACAAAATAATTTAGACCCATCTATAATCATGACAGAGTTAAAGATCAACCAAGCATACTTCAAGCATACTCCGACAAGCACATTGCACACTGTGTCATTGACACTTAGACTATAAAGACACTTCATCCACTCATATGGAAACCTCAATGACATCAATAAAAAACTCAAACATCATGGCTCCCTGGCTACATCTTGCTCTCACGTAAGCCTATCAATAGTGGCCAATGCTTAATTTATGTCACTAGTGGCTTAATCCCTCTTAGTGGTAAGCTTATCTTACACCTATACCATCTTATCTATCTCAACCTTTATTTGAGTGATATCTGACTAAACCTAAGTCATGTCATCATCCCTCATATCTAAGGTTCTCTATAAATTAGCTACCTACCATTACAAAAACATAATCTCCCCTCTCTAAGTAGTGACCTCTTGCTCTAACATGATTATATTTCTACCTATTGTATCACTATCAGAAGGCCCTGCGTAGCCTAGATCTACCTATGTGTTATAAGGCCCTACCTAGACTAGATCCACATGAGCTAATATAACCACTACCATGCTTAGATATATCACCATCAAATCTAGGACATTATCATCATCATCTCTATCTCCATCTCCTCTACCATCTCCTGCATAAAAGCCATCATCATCATCATCAGCCACCTCACTATCATTATCCTATCAAGTGATGCCACTATTGGTCAATGTATTATATTATATCTCCTTAATGTCCATGGTCACATATCCTCCTACCTATACTAGAATCATTATCCTTAGAGGGCACACCTATACCTACCAATCTATATAGGCTGGAGTGAACCCTACATCTTCAAGTCCTCCTACATAATCCCAAGTAACTTGAGGAACACTGATATATCTTAGATTAGTCTCACTCCTATAGATAATAGGAGTATCTAGACTAATCTCCCATGTCACATGAGAAAATAATCTTAGTCCCTTGAGAACATCTTATGTGTAGACAAACTACTAGAGTACCTGATCAAGCTAGTAATCCTAAATAATATGGGATTATCTCCCAAACAAAAAGCATATAGTCATCATGAAATCCATGAACCATCCATCTTAGTAACAATAAAATGTTTATGCAAGTTAAGGTCTCCAAATGAAAAATTATGGTGTAAGATCATCAAACATCTAATGATAGAATGTAATATCTTCCCTATGCCCACACCTTGCACTTATCTAAGCCCAATCATATTCAAATGTCTCCCTTGGGTACCATAATTTGTGTATACCTATTGGTCACTCAATAAAAATGTTTTCCCAACCCTAGTCCATTAGAAGAGTGGAAACCCTAATGTTTTTTCCACTATGATATGCTATCATATGAAAATATTTGTAAAGTTATGCCAAGACAGTTGGCCCCAAGAAAAACATGTATAATCATCAATCATATTCCACACTACATCTCCAAGGACAATATGAAATTATTTGCTAATTTTTTAGGTATCAAGATGTCTTGAAAATTTCCATGAGCATAACTACCTCCATACAAACAAGAACTGGTGGTGATGGATCTTTGACATGTAAATAATTAGGGAAAATGTATATATATGTCTCTATATGGTCTATATCAACCTTCACCTAAAAAATGGAGATAACCTAGTAACTACTCAAGTCATCAAGAACCACCTACTTCTATATTTTTGGTGTCTAAAATAGTGTCTATCTACACATAAAAAACTTAAGGATACGCCAAGTATCCTCAAGTGTCATAGTCACCTCTCTAGTATGTAGGTGAAATGCAAAAGTCTTATTATTCGAGTGCTCTACAAATATTCTCAAATATACATGTTATACTAATATTAATAGCATTTGTGCCATGTCATGAAGGTCTAGTATCTATAATAAGGTAACCATATCTTTTTTTCAAACCTTAGGGGTTTGAAGACACTGTAAATGTCACTACCAACACATCAAGATAGTTAGTCACTCTTGCAAACATAGAAAAGTGAACATTAACCTAACTATATGTTTCTACATGAGACTAAGCCTATGATACTAATCTTAATTGACCATATCAAAGAAGTTGGACCCTTTTTATCCCCCTAAACCTCTTATTTTTGGCTTCCAAGATGAATCCATCATTTTTATTAAAGGGAAAATTCATCGTTTAGGCAATATTTCACTTTTTAGGTAATATCACTATCATTTTAAAAAAAATGGTGAGTTCACCTAAAAATTGGTGAAATCACCATTTCAATTATTTCTACCTAATTTTGGAATTTTTTCTATTTCTAAGGACAATTACTTCATATGATCTCACCTTTTTATTTGGTGAAGCCATCATTGACCTAAAATCTAAATGGTGATTTTGTCATTTTTGACCTAATACTAGCATTAAATATGGTCAAAATGACATTTATGACAAATTTAAGATTTAATCATTAGTGGTCCATCATGGGGTGGTTGCATCTACTCTCTCATGCACTCAAAAACATGGTGTCAAGTTCCTCTATGGGCCATTTTTCTCAGATCACTATTCATAAAACCAAAGCAAAGGAAATCCAATATGCCAAGGTTAAAATGAACTATTTTTCACCCTAGGGGTGAACATATAGTCATAAATTTGAATTTTTACCCCTTGTGGCCTATATTTCATTATGTGCACTCTAAGAAGTGTATTTTTCACATTTTTGGTCTATTTGACATGAATTTTGATCCTACATGACTTATTTTTTGTTCATATTATCACTAAACTATATTTTTGGGCCTCCCTAAGACATATTTAACAACATTATTTTTCTACCTATACCCATTTTTTAATGTAACATGCAAATTTAAACTCACATTTAGGCTATAAAAATGTTATTATTCTATGCCAACTCATTGTAAATCCATTTTCTAGAATTTTTGCATAAGCTAACCTTTCCAATTTGCCCCAGTGTGTAAAATTCATTTTTAGATTGATCAATGAGATATATATACTTTTTAGGGAAAAATAATTTAAAATCACCTAATTTAAATTCATATATGATTAAAAATTCCTTTGGGAAAATCAATCTTTTTTGACCCATATAATGACTATAACCACCTATGGGAAAACTATTATTTTTTGCATCATGTGCTAATGATTATAAATGCCTTTTGAAAAATCATTATTTTTCCCACTGCACCCACCCTATAGGGGTAAATTCCTACATGACTTATTATAACCACCTTTGGTAAAATTATTGTTTCACATTCTATTATTTATTATAAATGTATTTGGGTAAATCAATATTCATCTCACCACCCTACTATGGTACATGCTTGTGCCATTGGTTATAACTAACTTTGGAAAAACTAGTGTCACACCCTTTGTTACTAATTATAACCACCTTTGGAAAATTATGACTCTATTTCCATAATTATTTATAACATCCTTTGGTAAATTTAGTAATTCAACACCTATTACCACTAAATCATGTCATTTCATTCATTTCAAGGGAACATTTGATGATTCTATTTTTCTACCTGGTCCTTTGAGGGGGCATTAAAAGCCTATTGACTACCATTTAATGAACCATTTAGATTAATTCATTTTGAATTATTTGAAAATATGTTACTATTATTGTGTCTCACAATACCTTCTCAAATAGGGGCAAATTATAGACACTTAGTTTTGTCCACTTTCATGCCTAAACTAGGATTTAGTTCGATTTCTAGCAAATAATGCAATCTAGGCCTATAAATCACTTGAATTTACAAAATTCATCCACATAAGGGATTTTTTTACTAAAAAACATGATGAGGCTTGCATATTTAGTGTATTACCCTATATTCACCCATAACCTAGTTCAATTTCAACCCTTGTTAAATTATGACCTAGTAATTTGACACTATTGACCAGTCAATCAATTAATTCAAAATATTTAAAATAATTTCCAAAAGCCAAAAATTACTACATAAGATTAGTTACATTAAAAATATTAATTAACTTACCTAAATAAAAATTCCAAATCAAATTAGTGAATTTCACTTATCAAAAAAGGATTTTTGAGCTAAATATGAATTCAAAGGTTAAAGGAGCTAATAAAGTGATTTATTAATTACTAATATTCTAAAATGGTGAGTTACAACCTCATAAATATCTAAAGTGAGTTGTCATGGATCATAAATATATGAAATTAAGGTGTCAATATTTTATGAGTGTTTTGACCCAACCTAGGGTTAGCTTGACTCAACCTAGGTTATTTTAGTCTCAACCAAAGTTATAATTTAACCTATCCTCCCTTGGGTTAGAGCTAGTTCTTAGAGTTATAAATATAAACCCACACCATATACCAATAAGATTTTGTGTGTAAGGTTATTATTCTAGAATACCATCTAGAAGCCATTAAGAGTAGTTTTATCATGCCCATTTTATGTCAATCTTCACACAAAGCCATAAGTGATAATTGGAGAAGTACTACTACCATGGGGAAGCATTGAAAAGATTTTTTAATTATCATAGATTGAGCACAAACATCTTTATGCCAATAAGTGGACATCAAATAAGACAAATGAGGTAAATTACTTGTGTTTTTTTTATCTCTATTTTGTGATTTTATTCATTATGTTATTCTCCCCCCAGTTATTAATCAAGAGTGTTTATTTCTAATATATTGTTTTTTATTTTATTTATCATTTGGAATAAAAAATAACTAATCAACATTTGTGTGCTCTTTGAACTCCCAAGATACACTTTCCATAAATAAGAAACTATAATTGTTCAATAATATTTTGTTTTAGCATTTAAATTTGATATTATTTACATATATTATATAATTTGAGTAGTTTAAAAGTTGTCTTATTAGATTAAATTTATAAAAACTAAGGTAAAACATATTCGTGGACCCATTCCTTATAGTGATCACTTCAAATCTCATGTTTATATCTCAAGTTTTCATTTTTATTTCTAGGGTTTTAGATTTCTATATCCAAGTTTGATGTTTAGAACTAATTTCTAATTTCTCCTCATTTTTTCACAAATTACTCATGGCTATAATGGATATACACATTTTTTATTTTCTAATCCAAACTATGATAATAATCATTACATGTAGTTTCCATTTAATATGCAAAATATGTAACAAATATTTAATTATATGGATAAAATCTTTGTGTAATAATTGTAAGGATGAAAATATAAATGAGAATTTTTATCCTTTATCAATATCATCTAAATATCTAAGCCAAATTAATTTCATTTACTACTAGGAATAAAATGAAATGTATGAATCCCTTTATTCCTCCTCCTCTAGACCTTAAGGTTATTCCATCTACCATCACCCCCTACCCCGCATTATTTGCACAAGGCTCATATTGGATATTGTGGTCACTTTTGTCAACATAGGAAGAGGTTGGGTGCCACTCCATGCATGTTAGAATGGGTATAGTAAATGTATTCCTCCTTATCCTCTTTCACCTCCTATGAGGCCATACAATCAGACTAAATGGTAATATGTCATTGATCAACTTAAAAATACCCATGCTAAGATTTATATCCTAAAATTACTAAAGGGATGAACTATTTACAAGTTTATCCTATATGAGGCATTCAATGAGACAAATTTTACAAATAATATACAACCCAAATAATTTTCATCCATTATGAATTCATTAAATAATGATGAATAAGTGATTCATTTTAAAATGATGACTTGACTACTTGACACATAATAGAGAAAAATAATTAATTGTTCATTAAGGCTCAAATTTAAAATACAAAATTCAAATGTTATTCATAGATAATGGACCAGGAAATAAATATCTACAACATAAATTTATTATAAAAATTGGTTGTTAATATCGATATTATTCAAAAATTAGATAAAAGCACAAAAATATTTGATAATATTCCACATCAAGTACTTGGATCAGTATCAATGGACGTGATAATCTGGCCCAAGATATTATATAATTGATCTCAGATCATGCCTAATAATCTACATTATAACTTTATGTTGGGTTTACCTTGGATACATGTTATGGAATGAATAAAATATACACTATATAGGTGTATTAAATTCATGTATAATGGATATTTGTATACATGCCTTACATATAGTAATCCATTAAAGTATTGTAAAATAGTGTAACCTAATAATGAGGGTAATTCACAATCATATTATATGCATTATCATATATAAAACCCATCACAATCTACACCAATGGAAAAAAATTCCCACATATGAGGTTGGAGGATGAAGTAAATGACAAGGATCTCAATATAATGTAAATTAAAAGGAGTCAGTTATAACAAAAAAAATGCCAAAAAATGATTTAAATCAATAAAAACAAGTCTAGATATTCGTCTTTTGATAAATTTAGAAGATCTAAATCACATATATATAGAAGATGATATTAATGATGATGATGATAAGACATACAAGGTAATAAATATTTATTTAAGTAAACTAAATTTCACACCTATTGATCTAGATGAGTAATTTTCTCATAATATTTTTACACCCATAGGTCTAAAAGAGTACGATATAGTTCATATACAAATAATATTTATAAATATAAGGTCCATACTCAAGAATAATCTAAAATATGAAAATAAAAAACATAAATTAAAACTAATCAAAGTTTTGGTCATAAAAATAGTTTTTGTAATATTATATCATATTAGGACCCTCATATTACAGGTGTACCATTAATAAAATACTTCATATAAATAATCATGACTTAGGAATAATAATAATCTTACATTTTTTAGTGTATCAATAGGGGGAATCAATTCAAAAAAGAGGAGATTATTGATGCAGGAGCATCACCTAGGAAGTATAAGTAGTTAAAATGTTGGATTGCTCATATAGTATTTTGAGTATTTAGGGTCTTATTATTATTATATATCAGTAGGGAATCATATATAGGTTTGTAGATGCATTTAGATATCTCAAAATTTAATTCTTAACTTTCTCGTCAAAACTACCAGTTTGAAGTTTTGAATTTGAATCTTGGTTTCTAGTTTATTAATCAAGTTATTATGTGGTGTTATTGATTATATTTATTTTTTATGGTTCTATGATGTCTAAATATACTAATGAATTTTTTTTCACCTTTTTGGTAATGTATACCATGCCTTAAGCTTGGTTGAGACTCAATCAACATTCAAAGTCAAGAAATGGCATACATTAGAAATGATCAAGTTTCAGTTAGAGACTTATCAAGAGTTATAAAATTGGTAATTAGATAAAAGAGAGTTTCATTATGCATATACATAGGTGGAGAACTAGATGAGATACAATAAAAGGATCAATAATTCCTAAGAACGCTACTTGCATAATAATTCTATGTATGATTATTTTAAAGTTCAATAACATTAGTGAATATAAGAAGGATTTAAGAGAGTGTTGGTGAAATTATATTAAATTATTTTCATTTGAAAAAATATCACATTTTTATTTTCCTTTGAATAGAGTATAATCCTATTCTGATTTGTAGGTATAATTACAAAATACAAACTTTATAATACCCTATTTTGTCATAGTCAAGACTAAATTTGGCCAAGTCCCTTGAAGATATATTTAAGTTTTTTTGTTAAATTTAATTATTCATAAAAAATTTAAATAATATATATATTATCCACTTATAAAAATTAGATACTTGTTTAAATTAAGATTGTACTCATTTTTTAACCCAAACCTGTAAGGAAGCTCACAGAATTCTACAAATATTCAAGTTGAAGACTTATAGTGATTATTCAAAAATTAAAACCCATTAGAAAGGTTTATTAAATATTTTTAAGATGCTAAAAATTCATCACATCAATTTATAAGTGAATAATATCCAATATAAATCATTTTGTTTGCTCTCAAGCTAATGCATGCCTGTCTAACCCTAACCTATAGTTTGAAATCTTGCAACTTGTATAAATTTTAATGTCACTAGAAAAATTTGATAAATTATTGTAATATTATCCTATTTTACATAATATATAGTATTTAGGTTTTTTTTATTTAGTTTTTTACCATAAAATATGATAACCAGAACTATATCAGTGGTTTGACCTTAAAGAGACCTAATTACTAGAACGACTTGTTGAGTTGATAAAATTTTCTTGAGAGATTAACCCTAATATTTTAAAGGTATTTTTAATGGATTATATTATATCTTGAATTTTTATTTTTTTAATTTTAAACCCTTTGTATTGCTTAAAACAATAAGATAAGTGCTTTGGAAGGGCTACAAGGAAATATACCTAATTGAAGAAATTTGCAATTTGAACTGGCAATATCTCTCCCTCTACATCATGTATGTATCTATATCCTATCATAAAATTGTAAATAAAAACCATAAAATATAAATAAATCATCACATTAAAAATTATACTTGAAAATAAATTTATTCTACTACCTAATACTAGACTTAGAGTTATGGGTTATTGATCACATCAAAATGGAAGATCATATCAAGATTAACATAGAGTCATTGGGCATGAGATAGATAATTATGTAATATTAAAACATAAAATTAAAAATTATAATAATTAAATGATCATTAAGGTAATAAATCTATAATAAGAATAACCAATAGTAAATTCTATTAGAATTCGGCACAAAAATAAAGCATGAATAAGTTAAAGTGTCCATGACAAGAAATATTTAATATTATAATATAAATTGAGTGTGATTATTTGATATATAGTTATATTTAAGATAAATAATACCCAAACAAATTTATTACATTATTAAAAAGTCTCAAGGATGACATTGATGAATTTAAAATTGCTATGCATTTTGAAGGATCAGTTGGACATATTATGCTACCAATTTCACATTGGTTAATTGTTGACAAATTTATATTGGTGATGAAAACTACCAAATATTTAATGTCTAAATTGGATGATAATGGTTAAAATATATTTAGGCTAAATTTGATATACCAAATTGGTGAACCAAATTATATTATGAATAGTTACAATCAAGATTTGACATTATGGTAACAGTGACTACCAAAAGGGTAATGTTTCAAGCAAAACTAAAAGAATAATACTACCTAATATATAATATGAGAAATAATACACATATAAATAAAATTATATACGTATTCACAATATTTTAAAAATCAAAAAATAAAATGAAAAAATAATTGGTATATACCCATGTGATGATAGTTATGACTTATTTGATTAACCTATATGTATTTATTCCAAATATTTAAAAAAGTAAATACTCAAAAAAATTAAAAATAAGGATGTAATAATAATATGTTATTTATCACATGTTACATAGATTACATATCCTTTTGTCATTCACACATACATTTTATGGTACATATGTAAGACATAAAGTTTATACGTAATACACGAATGCATAGATGCAGGGCATTCCTATACACAGGGTCCATGCCAATACTAAGGGCATCTCATTACATAAGTCACATTGTTATAAATTATATATTTATATAACCTTTCCATTTATCATGTTGAGGTATATATATTTCTTGAACCTGCATTGCTAATGATTATATTATTTATAGTGATAAAATTCAAAGAAAAACTATTTTTATATGTTATGAATTTCACATGTATTGATGGTGTAGACTAGTTTTACTTGTTTCATGATTTAATAATACTATTTCAATTCCTATTGGCTAATAATAGATTAAAATTTATGTGGCTCATGACTTAGTATATAAACTTTAATTGATTAAGTGTATTGTTTCATATCTCTTTCATTGGCCCTTACCTTCTCTTTCTACTTTTTATGATCAAGTTTTTCATTATGAGATTATTTATTTGGGCCTTTTCCTTCTTATTTCAACTTAACTTTATTGAGTTTTTCATTTAATAAATTTTTTGTGTGTGAAATTTTATTTTATATGGTATTTATCTCTTTCCATGTATGACATTTAATTTTCAATTGTGTGTGGTCATTTCCTTGTGTGAAATTGGGTACAGTTGCATGTGATTTGTTGTGTGTATCATGGCCATGACATTGTGTGCTTAGTAATTAATAAATATGTAATTTCATGATGATTTTTTTATTTTTTAATCCATATCATGCATTTTCCTTCTTGGTTATGGTTCTATGATCCATATCATGTACCTTTTTTATGTACTTTGATATTCAATGCTTAAATATATGATGATGATTATTGCATGCCTAATTACTCTCTCTCTCTCTCTCTCTCTCTATATATATATATATATATATATATATATATATATATATATATATATATATATATATATATCTTGAGATGACACTTTTACTCCTTACACTACATGTTTCATATATTATTTGATGATTTGTTCATTAATATGATGATATATTATCAAAATATTACCAAATGATTTTAAATGATTATATCTTTATATACAATATGATGCAATTAACTCTTTTCTTTTGAGATAAGTAATTTGTGGGATATATTATTCACCTAAAACATGGGACATATTAGTGGTTTTTCCATAGAGTGTTAAGCCTCCATTTATAAATATTTCATATTTTTGGATAAATTAAATGATTTTATAGAGTTCATATTTTTTTAGATTATAAATTTAATTCAGATTATATGATAGATATTTAGAGATTTACATTTAGATAGATATTTGGAGAATACACAATGGATATGCATACATTTAACATGTTAAATAATTTATGCTTTTATAGGTTATAAAATTAATTAGATTTAATTATAGATAATGTAATTATATATCACATGTTGGAATAAATTGGATTAGATTATGGTAATGAACAATGTTCTTACATACACTATTATGATTTTTTTAATTTTTAAAAGTTGGTATATATGTGACATTGATGGTACCAAAAGTAACATTTTGAATCTATAATTCACTATGAAAATGTTGATTCACCATAAATGATATTAATATAGGATCCTAATTCCATATTAAGAATAAAAATTAGTTTATTGAGAAGTGTCATTGAGGTTGGTCATCAATCGATGCCATAACATTACTCCTATTGAGCATAGTATAGGTTCCACCCTCCAATCTTGGATTTCAAGATATGTTAAATGAGTATCATGGTTAATATATTGAATTGATAAATGAACTATAGTTAATCATAATGATAATGTTAATGATCATCCCTCTAATATTTACATTAAATAATTAGTTAAATGAGTAGTGAGATTGAGGTTTTGAATCACTCGACATCCTAGTATTTCTACTTCATGAGGGTTGGGGATTTTATCTTCTTGACCCACAGTTTTAATAATGGAAATTTAATTAGTACATAACTATTATATTAAATTATAAATTATTTCATGATAATCCCTTGCCTCTAATGCTTCAGAAAGAATCACATCTCTAACACTTCAAAGGAAATCATGGTTCACTCACTTATAGGTGTATTCCTTCCTTGCTCTTCAAATTTCAAAAGTTTATATTTTAAAATTAATTTTATATTTAATTTTACATATGGATGTTGATTTATGCATGCTTCATTTTAGTTTTTCATGGATAAAAAATCATATTTGGATACTTATCCCAAAGATAGTTTGTTTTACACACTAAGGTACATATATTTATCTTTTAACTTTAACATTTAGTAATTTTAATAATATTATAAAAGGTGGGAATTTTTAGGCACAAAAATATGGTATTTTAAAGTTTGAAATTTTAGTTTTATCTTATGCTTACTTTAATTTACTTTTTCATATACACATGGATTTTATACACCTTCTCTCCTATACACTTGCCTTCAATGGGCATAGTTGTCTCAATTTTATATTAATAAATTATATTAATTACATATTATTTGCCTAACCTAATTATTATAAAAATTATATTATATTTTGTTTTTTTATGTAAATAGGTTACAACCATAGAGAAAACAATAGAAAGATAAAAAAACCTGAGATTCAAATATTGTAGCAAAAAATAGCTTGTTTCAAACCCACATAGATGGTTAGCAAAGTTTTATCTAGTGGGTTGGGATTGAAAAAAAAACCAAATAATATATAATCCAAAAATAAAAATATGTAATTTATAATATTATATTCTATTACATCATCGATTGTCTAAAAACTCCCCATGATTACTAAAACACCAAAAAATAGTTCCATAACTTCTTCCCACTACACCATTATTTACCTATTATCATTTAAGAACTATAATATCTTCTATTAGAGGTAGAACATCCTAATCTTCGTGTATTTACACACTAATTATTGCACTATAATTCCCACTACGTCTAGCAGTTACATTTCTCAAATATTCCTCTTCATTATTGTTGAACATAGATATATTACATATATAATAAGGTTGAACCCAATTTATAATTATATCCTATAGAAATTCCAAGCTCAATAGATATTCAACATCACATACAAAATGCCATGGTTATATGATGCAGGAGCATCAAGCCAAGAAGCACTATTTTTATGTAATGGTAAATAAAAGGTCAAATATGGTTAAAGTATGGTGTCCATGAGTTTAAGGGACATTATTAGGTAAATTTAAGTCCTTGGAATCCATTTGGAATCATGAATTTGTGTTTTGTGGTCTTTAGGATTTTTTCCTCCAAAAATGAGAATTTGAAAATTCAAAAATTTGTCAAGAGTCTAGGAGGGTAATTTTGTGTGTTTGAAGAGTTAGGTGAGAAAATTTGGTTATAGGGGTAATTATAAGTTATATATTTAAAGCTACTAAAGTAGAATTCATGTTTTATAACGGTAACCCTTACCCATGAGTTGGGTTGGAAATTAAAGGGTTACTTTTGTAATTAACTTGGCAACCAACATTGGAGTTGGTGTAAAAAGAGAAATGGGACATGAGTTTTGAGGTTATTAGAGTGAGAGGGAGTTGAGAAAAAAAAAGATAACTCTCCAAGTTAAAGAAGGAGAACTAGAGAAGAGGAGGAGCATACAACCCTCTCAAGAAGATAATAGAGCCCTTGAGTGGAAAGTTTTTGTTGTTAAGGAAGATCTAGGTTGAATAATAAAGAAATGATTTATGTTTCCCTATTATTAAAATGGTGTTAATTTAATTTTTAAATATGTGTTGCCTTTGGTAGGCTTATGAGATCATGTTTTTATTATTGTTTGTATACTTACATGTGTTACACAAAAGACTATGGTTATAGTATCAAGAAAGAAGGGTATTAGAGTGTTTCGCTTTGTAAGTTGGTAAAATGTATTTGATCATAAGTATATATTCTCATATGTTTTGAATTTTTGAAGGATTAGGGATGATAACCTATACTATAAGTAAACTTATAATGCAGGAATATTGAATTCAAGAATCTCTTTAGGCTTTACTACATTCAAGAAAGAAGGTAAATATTGGTACATGAGACCTAGACACTCAATATGTTGAGACAGTAATAGATAGTGCATTCAGGTATAAGTTGATTGGTCTATAATAATGTTAAATCCATGAAAGTAATAGAATTTAATGCATAATCCATGAATGAATCACTCTTTTTAGTTATAGTTAGAATTCCATGTGCATGGTTTAAACAAGGAGAAAAGGTCTATACACCAAAAGTAATATGGATATGGAAATATTGAATGACCTTATGATTGTAAATCTATTATAGTTATGATAGTGGGTATTGGATAATGCTACCACCTTTTGGAATATTCATAAGACTAAGAAAACTCTATGTAAGTAGACTAAACCCTCTATATAGGGTATTAAACAATGGAGTCAAGGTATGAAAGGAAGAATGAAGACTAGTTAGATGAGTATTGTTTGATGGATGGAAATATAGTGTAATTAAGGCTTATAATACCTAATAATAACCTTTAATACCTTGAGGAGGTTGAAGGAAACATCTAGTTGCTAAGAACCCTATGTACCACTTAGGAGCCCATGTTTCCTATATGTTCATTATTGATTTGTGTCTATGATTACTCCATTTGGGATAGTGATAGAGAACAAGAGGAGTTATTATACCATGAAGATATTATTAAAAAATTGATACATTTGAATAACTTTAGGTATAATAATTAGATGCCTATTTTACATAGTTGTATGATGGTTGACATAGTCAGCCTTTAAGGTGATTGCTTGTTCTTGAGGAAGGGAGTGAATATAGATTGATCATGAGGTATGTTTCAATTGTGTTAGAAATAAATGAGATATTAATTAAACCTTATTGAACCCTATATGATTTTGGGATAGAAAACAAAGTATATAACCCCTGTCACAATAATAAAATGTTCATAGTTAATTGTATTTTATTGTTTTCAAGCATGAAATGGATATGACAAAGAAGTTTACCTATTTTTAAAGATGAAGTGGGTCCATATAGACCTAAAAAATGTTTATTAGTATGTAACTCAAGTTATGGATTTAAGAAGCCCTCAGCCTATGTAGAAAGGTTGTAAACTCTAGGATTAGTGTTTCATTGATTCCAAGAGATTTCACCATTGAAAAATTACCAAAATTTTTAATATTTCATTATTCCATGTGATCTAACTAATTGAAGTAGTTTCACATTTATATGAACTATATAGGTATGAATTTGACCATCAAGGGTTAGAATAAGCCTAATTAGGCTTTAAGAAGAGTGGTTTTACAAAGGAAATGCCATCTATAAAGGGAGATAAATCATGGAACTTGGTAAATATCTAAAATGGGATAATATAAGTCTATTAAATTGATTATTCCTCTAAAATATTTCTTATATTGAGTGAACCTAGTGGAAAACCCCAAGAAAGGGATACAAGCCTCCTAATGTTGAAAAGATTTTGGATAGTAAAAGGAGGGTATAAAATTGAATTGGGTTCCTTAAAAATGGTATAGATAGGTTTTTTATGATCATTAAATATTATATATTCCTTAATTTTTCTTAGTTGAAACCTAATTCTTGTTTTGGACCTATAGACCCCAAGGGTTACCTAGTGTTAAAGCTAGTGAACACCAAAGAAGAAGTGTGTGAAGAAAAAGGGGGTGAATCAAATGTCTCATGAGAGAGGTTATATTATATCAATAATTTTTTTGAGGATAAAATCACACATTTACATATGATCAAGAAGGCTATTAGGTCAAATAACCAAGGAATAATATAGTGTGATCATGACAATCATAACTAAAACAAGTTTGGTTTAATATCAGTTTATGAAGGTTATGTGACTTCTCCCCAATATATCTACATGATTTGGTATCAGATCTATGTTAGGTATACTTGGGTAGAAATTGTATTTTGAATTATTTACATTTTTTTAATTTGAGAAAAATGCATAATACCATGAGATAAGCATGAGAGATAACCTTGCAAGGTATTGAGGGAGAAGAGTTTGTAGGTATAATCCATTATGGTAAATATATAGAATTACTATATTGAAGATAAAGTAACAACAACCCCAAAGTCATTTGAGAAAGACAAGAAACTAGTCAAGGAAATACTAGAAAAGAGAGAGGAAAATAAATCATTAAATATCCATGAAAGAAGAGAGAAGGAAGACTCCAAAAGAGAGTCAATAAGGTTAAGAAGATATCCCAAGTGAGAACTAAAAGAAGAGGAAAGGCCCAAAATAGGTCTAAGAGGCAAGGTAGATATAATTTCAAAGAAAAATGTCTAAATAAGCCAAGAAAAGAAATAAGAATGGAGGAGATGGACATAAAAAAAGAAATAAATGATATAAGAAGAGAATTGGGGAAAGGTATATAGAGGATATATCTCATGATGAAGCTCATAAGAGAATAAAAAATCCAATGGACTGGTTGGTATATGATGAGAAGATTAAATTGGCCACTAGTGTCACTTGTGAGAAAGAGAAGGCACAATAAAGTTGTCTTGAAGAATGACAAGAAGATAAGAAGGGAAGCCCAAAGAGGAATGAGAGGATAGATGTTGTCAAATGAGAAATAAAAAAGATAGATTAAGAAGAGATTTCTTATTGAAGAGAACATGAAGGATAAATAATTTCCAAGAAGAGCACATGATTTTGAACATAAGAGGAATATATGTAAGATGTCTATGACAAGGACATTCAAAGAGACTATATTCTATAGTTTTGTATGCTAACATTTATTTTGAGTTTATGTTTTCAAGTATGAATAATAAATTGATGAAGGATAAGCATGAGGCCTTAAGGTTAATGAATAATGGGCCAAGAACATCACCCATAAAATTGAAAGAAGATGACAAAGATAAATAACATATTGAAGAAGATAAAGTGAAGGAGATTGAAGACATATAACATGTAGAAAATGAATATAAAAGGATTTATATGATACAGTACCATGCATAGCAGCTAAACCAAAGGAAATGATATACCAAGAAGATAAGAAGGTCACCTAAGAATACTTGAAGGTAAATCATGAAGACATCAAGGAAGAGATAAGATTTCAGTAGCTATCATTAGAGGTAATTGAGTTCTTACATGTTTATTTTTATTGCATAAATAAATAATAAAATGATTATATGCAGGTTGAGTAAAATAAGGATAGATTACAACCCTCAAGAAAAGAATAAAAGCATAGATATGTATGGATTAAGTGGATGAAACAAATAGGTGATGAGAATAAGGATATGTACCTCAAAAAAAGGTTAAATAAATTAAAATCATGGTTAAAAAAAATCACAAGCATGGAATACAAGAGCAAAAGGCAAAGCACATCAACTTGGCAAGATATATGACCAAGGCATGAGGCATGAGAGTGATGAAAAGAAAATAAATTTGTAGAAAAATAAGATATAAGGTAGTAAATGGATGGTCAAAATCATGGTAAAATCACAAAAATATCAAGTTACAACTTTACTCCAAACAAGCATGAAGAATGAAGAAGATAACAAGCCTGCAAAGCAAACAAGTGAGATGATGCAAGTAAACCAATCCAAATAAGTGAAAGTATAGCCATATGAGTGCATAGAAGACAATTTTTATATATATATATTTTTTATATTTTGTATATTATAATTCATTTTAAGTTGACTCTAATCATTAAGGAATATTGTGTGTGGAAATAATGGCATTGATGAATGAGAGTGTAACATGGCAAGTTGAGGAAAAACCACCTCGAAGAGTGATAGATAAGAATGGTATTAAGAATGAGGAGGATTATTTGACTATAAAAATGAGGCTTTCCAAGGATAATATAAAGGACAAGATGCCCAAGACAATGAGGAACAATGTAGACCAAGGTTTGATGAAGATTTTGAAGAGATTGATGCACAAAAATTGAAACAAGAGTTAGAGATGATATAAGACATGTTAAATACATATAAGGGCCTGAAATAAGATGACTAATAATAATAATAATAATTAAATGAAAATATATATAAGGATTAGCAAAGAGAAACACCAACAGTTATGCACACAAATATGCAAACAAGCAAGCAAATGAAGCATGAAGAAGAAAACAAGGTGAGATATTAATTTGGGAAAACATAAGGTGATTTTATACTAGAAATACATGCATATGGGAGTCTAAATATTGGCCAAATAATAATATATTATGGTAAGGATGAAAATAATAATAAGTTGATCTTGCATAGTGAGCAAGGATAGAGGAAAAGGCATCCAAATGTCAAAAATATTGAAGAAGAGGGAGAAAAATAGAGTATATATCAGCAAAGGATAGAGGATGACATGCATAAGATTTAATTAGAGCCTAATTAATAATATGAAAGCATTAACAAGAATCAAAATCCACCAGACAAGAAAGAATTAAGAAAAAACAATGAGGAAGTAAGTCATGCAACAAACATGAGGAAGAATAATGAACATAAATTAGTTGCAGCTAAGTATCAAAGGATTAAAATTAGCTTAGAATAAGAGGAAAGTAAAACATGGAATGAGCTATAGAAGTTGGAACACTTCATGAAGGAAGAAGATGTATGGATAAGAAGGCTAAATAAAGCCAAAATGAAGAAAAGCAAGAGTTCAGAAAGGAGAATGGAACTAAAAAAATGAACAACAACATGTTGAGTATGAAGGACCCTCAAATAAAAAATTAGAATTCAAGGAATAAGTCTGGTGGCACAAGTTTTCTCCCTCATGGGGAGGATGGTGCAAAAGCATCAAGCTAAGAAGCACTATTTTTTTGTAATGGTTAATAAAAGGTCAAATATGGTCAAAATATGGTTTACATGAGTTTAAGGGACCTTATTAGGTCCATTTAGGTCCTTGGAATCAATTTAGAATCATGAAGTTGTGTTTTGTGGTCTCTAGGATTTTTCCTTCCAAAACTAAGAATTTAAAACTTTAAATATATGTCAAGAGTATAGTAGGATCATTTTGTGTGTTTGAAGAGTTAGGTGAGAAAAGTTGGTTGTAGGGGTCATGAATAGTTATATGTGTAATTTTCCTAAAGTTTAAGTCATGTTTTGGAATGGTAACCCTTACCCATGAGTTAGGTTAGCAAACAAAGGGTTAGTTTTGTAACTAACTTGGAAACAAACATTGGAGTTAGTGTAAAAAGAGAGATGGTATGTGAGTTATTAGGTTGTTAGGGTGAGAGGGAGTTGATTAAAAAAGAGACAACTCTCTAAGTATAATAAGGAGAACTAGATAAGAGGAGGATCATAAAACCCTCTCAAGAAGCTAATAGAGTCCTTGAATGGACATTTTTTGTTGTTAAGAAAGATCCAAGTCGAATAATAAAGAAATGATTTATGTTTCCTTGTTATTGAAATCATAGTAACTTAATTTTAAACTATGTGTTTCCTTTGGTAGGATTATGAGATCATGTTTTTATTATTGTTTGTTTACTTATAGGGGTTTCACTAAATACTATGGTTATATTCTTAAGAGAGAATGGTATTGGAGTGTTTCTCTTTGTAAGTTGGTGAAATGTATCTTATCATAAGTATATATGCTCATATGTGTTAAAGTTTTGCAAGATTTGGGATGAGAATCTATAATATAAGTGAAACTTAGAATTCAAGAATTTCTTTAGGCTCTACTATAGTCAAGAAAGAAGTTAAATGTTGGTGTATGAGACCTACACTCTTAATATGTTGAGACAGTCATAGATAGTTTAGTTAGGTATAAGTTGATTGGTCTATAGTTATGTTGAATCCATGAAAGGAATGGACTTTAATTCTTAAGCCATGAATGAATCACTATTTTATAGTTATATTCAAAATTCCATTTGAAAAGTTTAAATAAGGAAAAAAGGTATAAACATCAAAATTAGTATGAATATGGAAATATTGAATGACCTTGTGATTCTAAAGTTATTATAGTTATTATAGTGGGTATTGGACATTGTTTCCACATTTTGTATTTTTCATAAGATTGAGAGAACTCTATGTAAGAAAACTAAACCCAATGTATGGGGTATTAAGAAATGGAGTCAAGGTATGAAAGGAAGAATGAAAATTGGTTGGATGCAGATTGTTTGATGGATGGAAAGATAGTGGAAGTAAGTCCTATAAGACCTAAAAAGAACTTTTAAGTCCTTGAGGAGGTTGAAGGAAACATTCAATATCTAAGAACCCTATGTGACACTAAGAAACCATTGTTTCCTATATGTTCATTGTTTATTTGTGTCTATGAGTACTATATTTTTGATAGTGATAGAGAATAGGACTTATTCTACCATGAATTTCTTAAAAACAAGTTGCTGCATTTGAACTACAGGTATAACAATCAAACCCCTATTTTACATAGTTGTATGATGGCTGTCATAGTTAGTACTTAATGTGAATGCTTATTATTTAGGAAGGGGGTGAATATAGATTGAACAAGAGGTATGTTTGAGTTTTTTTATAATTGAATGAGATATTCATTAAACCCTATTGAACCCTAGATGATTCTAGGATAGCAAATAGAGTATATAACCCCTATCACAATCATAAAATAGTCATATTCAACTATGTTTTATTGTTTTTAATAATAAAATGGATGTAGAAAAGAAGTTTACATATTGGTAAAGGTGAAGGGGGTCCATACAGACCTAACCAAGGTGATTTTATATGTTGAAGTGGTATATAACTCAAGTTATGGATTTAACAAGCCCTCCACCCATGAAGAAAGGTTTTACACCCTAGGATTAGGGTTTTATTGATTCCAAGATATTTCACCATTGAAAAATCACCAAATTTTTTAATCTTAAATTATTCCATGTGATCTAACTGATTGAAGTGGTTTCAGATTTCTATGAATTGTATAGGTACAAATTCTACCATCAAGGGTTGGAATATGCCTAATTAGGTCCAAAGAAGAGTGATTTTACAAAAGAAATGTCATCTAGAAAGGGAATTCAGTAATGGAACTTGTTACACATCTAAAATGGGATAAGATAAGTCTATTAAAGTGATTATTCCTCCAAAAGAGTCCTTATATTGATTTAATTCAATAGAAAACCTCAAGAAAGGGTTATAAGCCTCCTAACATTGTAAAGAGATTGGATAGTACAAAGAGGGTATAAAAATGAATTATGTTCATTAAAAAGGGTATAGATATTTTTTTATGATCAATAAAGATTATATATTCCTTAATTTTTCTCAATTGAAACCTAATTCTTGTTTTGGACGTAGAGATCCCAATGGTTACCTAGTGTGAAAGATAGTGGACACCAAAGAATAAGTTTGTGAAGAAAAAGGGGTGTATGAATTTAATGTCTCATGAGAGAGGTTATATTATATCAAGAATTTTTTTTAGGATAAAAAAAAATGGGTACATATTATCAAGAATATTATTAAGTCAAAGAATTAAGGAACAAACTAGTGTGATGAATGCAAACATTACCAATGCAAGTGACCCATTGGGTTTAATATAAGTTTATGAAGGTTATGTGACTTATTACCAATAGATATAAATAACTATGGTATGAATATTGTAAGATAATAAAATTGATGAAGGTATTTAAGTCCTTGTGATCTTGGTGATGATTGAAAGATCAAGCTACATTCAAAAGCATATTAGCTCCGTTGATTGATTGATCTAAATAAAAGACATTTCTATGGATTATGGATTACTTGGGGTCCAAAATGAATAATTTTAGGAATTTTATAGTTTATTAACCTTCCAATTCATCCAATATTGTATTTTGATGCCACATCTTGTGAATCTGTATCATCATTAGTGGATTATTAATTTCCTTATCAATATGGTCAGTGAAATGGTCCACCCACATCACTCATCATCTAATATAATAAGGCAACCATATGACCTACTATAGTATTTATATTTACCCTAGACTCCACCTTTTCTCCTTTCCCTTCTCAATATCAACATCTATCATCAACTCTCCTAACCCTTATTCACACCACTCCACTTCCTAGAACCATGATTACATAAATATAATAACAATTGTGGGTAGAATCAAGCCCAAATCCTTTAAAATTATCCCTTGGAAAGTTTATAATCCTCCCACATCCCAATCCACTCACTAAAATGATAGTCCAAAGTAAATTCCTTTCACTTTAATAATATCCCTTACATCAAACTCTCATTTTTTCCATGTCCACACATTATACCTCTGATACCTTGATCACATCATCCAATCATTATTGACACACAAGGCTTGAAAATGAAAGAATAAAATGTTGAAGTCTCTAAATTATTTATCTTCCTTTCACACTATCACAAACTAAAATACTTGGTCATACCTATCCAAATTTCACATCATGGGTTAGAAATTCCAAAACCTCATCCAAAAATGGGAGAGCCCATTCCAAAAAAACTCTCCTTATGTTTTTATCTTAGATTCACTGATATGTTATCAACCCAATCAAAAACTAAGTTTCTTCCATTTTTTATACCAAAAACGGTATGAACTATGCAACCTCCTCATATCGTTTAATTCTTAAAACATTATCCATATCTTCCATGCCTTAGCTATAATATATATTATCACATTTTTCATAATCCAAGAGTCACCTTCAACAATAAATTCCTTCCAAACATGATCAACTATAACCTAGATACCTCTTATCACCACCTAATCTTATGCCATAGTATTTATCTCCACCACTAGTTCTTTAGAAAATATTAACATAGGTCGGCCATCATTTCCATAGAAAACTTTTTCCTACCCCTACAATACTAAGATTTTCTTTAGAGGTTTCATTTATATTGGGTTATCTAGTTTTGATTTGGAAACTTTTCCTTCTCTCTACTAGTACCAATCACCTTATCAAGAACATAATAATTGAACTAGTTCCAAATCTAATCATCCTCTATAATATCTTAAGAGATATCCCTCTCACCACATGCACCTACTATTTCCTTAAATTAATTTATAGATTCCTACCAAATATAATCTATCAAAATTTAGTAATCCTTGAATATTATTCTATTCATCTCTAGCAAAAAATTACAGTAGACCACGGCTAGACCTACCTCCCTAATAATCCTTAAACAACTAAATTTTATCTTCAACTTCCGTTAGAATAGGAAAATATTGAGGGAAATGGGGAAAGGAAATTGAAAATTAAATCCACCATTTAATATCTCCTAAAATTACTTATAAAAAGGACAATGCAATAGTAGATGGTCACATGACTCATTTTCAAAACACATTGAACACATAGAAGGATATACACACTCCCTTATTCGCAACTGATTAAAGGTTGAAATTATAATGGAAGAATTTTAATTTTTGAAGGCCTTTATAAATACAAATATCCTCTACTAGGAACTCTCTAATTTTCATTCCTTCATTTTCTAGAAAAACATGGTAAGATACCTCCACCAAGACCTCACCAGAGGGAATTCCTTCCCAAATTATACTAGATAATTCAATTATTCTTGGAATCAATAAATTACTTAATTATAAAGAGAAATCATCCAAATCAAGCTAAGATAACTCCTCTATCCATCTAATATTCTTCCATTTTCTTTCTGACCCTTCCCTTTCTAAGTAATTATCCACCTAAGACCCCCACTTATTCTTAGAAAATGAAGATAGAAACAACTAATTCTCACTTTTCATCAAGGCCTCAAAGTTTATCCATGCATCTCATGAAAAGGAGATACTTAAGACATATCAAAGCTTCCACCTGACTCCCAAGAAAATAAAAATCTAGTAAGACTTCAAAAAATTCCAACATAATGAGCATTGAGGAAGCTATGATCGAGTGAAAAGTTTGAGAAACTCTTAGGAGTTCATATATACTTATATTATATTTTGAGTACCATATAATAATTTATATTTTCAATATTATTCCAATATAGCTCATGTACCTTCAAAATTATGAAATCATCAAATTATGACAAACTTGTTCTATAACAAAGTAATAGTCATATTTCATATTAAAATCATCTTCATAAGTTATCATGTAAGTTTTACATATTGGTGGCATGATAATTTACTTAAATATTAATCGATATATACATAATATATCTAGGCTTATTTTTCCTATCTAAAATTCACCAAGTAAGCACTAAGTAGGTTTATTCTATCACTTTCACATTAATATGGACTACCTTAAAATTCCTAAATTAGAAATTAGTCATAAGGAAAAGGCATTAACCAAGTTTTAATTATTTAATCCAAGTCAAGTTTCCATTTTCAAATGTCAAAAGATAGATCACATAATTAATTCAAAAGTGGATCATGATTGCACACATTCATCTAAAGGGAAGAACTATGTGTGGTTTTGTTTCCATATTTGGAGCATTGGATATGTATATAGCACTCAACCATTCATTAGGGATTGGTTTAGTTTAACTCAAATTATCACTTTTCCCAATATTTACAGGTTAACCTAGTGACTAAAGTGGAACTAGGGATTTGAAGTGAAGGATAAAATATTATATATTTTATGAACATAATGAACATTTGATATCACACATGAAGGTAATTTATAATTAGGTACAATGACCTATGAAAAAATATTAAGGTATAAAATATAAAATATTAATCCTATAAAATTAGATGCCTTTGTTTGATGTAGGCATCTAGATCTTTATGTACCCATTCAATAGACCTAGATTCTTAATCTCCTAATTCGAGTAGATGTTAATAAATTTCAACTAATTTTGATTACTTATATACAATATTAAAACAACACAATCCTAAACCAATTTAAGTATCTTAATCCTGTTATTTATTTCCATAAATAATATATTTTAATTAGTCAATCATATTCTACTATACCATTCAAATTTGTGTATTAATTCCAAATATTGTAAAATATGAATAGTTCAAAATTTATATCTTATATGATCACATTAATCCATAATATGGTAAATTAAGTAACGACTATAAGTAAGAGTTATTTTTAAAGGTGGTATCAAAGATATAGTAAGTAAACCACATGAAAGGAATTGTTGAAAAGGGAAAGATCAAATCTAAGATGGTAAGAATATGAACTAAAATTATATAAATTCCAAATGGATAAAGGGGTTATAACTTCATACAATGGTAGTAAAAACTAACCTAAACATGGATAAAAGAAACATAAACATGGTTGCATCTACTTATCTATATAATATGCACTAGTATAGGCATAAGGATAATCAAGGAAAAAGAGAAGTAGCTATATACACACTACTCTATCAATTTGAAAATAAAAGCCTATATAATAAATTATATAAAGTAAATTGATTATGGATATGAATACTTGCCTTAAATAGACTTGTTGATGCTCCAATATCCACATTATATCTAGTGGTACTTTGAAAGAGATGTTTTAGGTGATAACTTAAAATTTTAAGGATGAATATCTAAGTGTATTTAATTGGGGACTCCAAATACTATAGGGAACTTCTTTGGTGGATATTCCTTATATTGATCTTCAAATACCTTTAGTATGACTAGACATCCACAATAATAAACTCTTATATCTATGTTTTTTTATATACTTAGATCAGATTTTTCATGCACAAGTAGAGAAGAAGAGTGTTTTTATAATATCAAAATGAAATTTAGGGACCCTATCGGTATTGTTCCAAGTCATAAAATTTAACTATCTTAAATTTTGATAGAATTGATTTGTATTCATTAGTATAATGAGCCAATGATGACATGGTACTAGGTTATTTATTCTAATCTAGTAAAAATAGGTAAATGACTAATTTGAATAATATCACCTGAGTCAATAGTAGGGAAAAACCTAAATTGACCATCTCAATATAATATAGAAAGGACATATAAAGGAAACACACTATATCTCCCATGTTGATTTAATATGAAATGTATGGAATGTGTTTTAACCTATTAACACTTAGATGAATATAAATCCTATGTTGTTAAAGAACTGAGTATAGTAAATTAGGATTGAAATATACAATAAATACAACAACTAATCTATTGTATAATTAACTAAATTTGACCTTTCTAAATATAGAAATAAATAATGTAAATAAGAACTTATCTAGAAAATGATTAAGATAAGTGATCTAGTGGCTAAAATATGAGGCAGAGGCTGGTCTACATGTCAAAAATAAGATTTAAGTATCAAAAACCCTTTTGGATAGTAGTGCACTGATTGGATAATGGTGTCATGTGGTGTTAATGTCCCTATTTTAGTGGTAGTGTCCTCTATGTAAATTTTTTTTAAGCTTTTGGGTGCACCTTTGTTTGGATCTATCAAGTTTGTTCCTACATGCATGAGTTCTAAAACCCTACAGATAACCTATTTTGAATAATTTTATGAGAAAAACCTAATCTTACATATTACTAGGAAATCTAGTTAATACAAGTAGTAAAGTGTGTTTGTTAGTGGGATAGGTTGTGTATACACATAATATTTTTAAAATTCTATCAATTACTGATGATCTCTATCTTATAAAAACCCATCAAGTCTCAATCTATTTGAGTGCATGCCCTAAGGGGCACACTGAGAAAGGGGTGGGTAGACCATTGGTGATTCACAATATTTTTATCCCTTATTTATGCTTACTATCAATCCAACTAGCTCTTAAAAACATTCCCCTGAGCTTGGCCTCCTCTTTTGCACACTCCTCTAGTCATTTGACACATTCATTTTCTCTTTCGATAACATAAACCCCATTTTTATATTTTACATGAATATTTTATCTACATAAACCTTGTATTCTTATTGACAAAACTTATTAAGGGGTTAGGTCAGCCCTTGGCCAACCTAGTCCGTGACCTAATATGTTTTTACCAATTATGATACTAGGTCTACTAGGTTAACCTTGTCGGACAAATTTTTTAGAAGAGTTTAAGGTTAGATAATCCTATATAAACACAATATTTTTTCCATTTCTAATATACTATAATAACTAATATATATTATGCATCTTCTTATCCACCATTCTACTTGAGGAGAAAGCTTATAGTTTCATACTTTTTTTGGAGATATGGATCTTGTCTTATAGAAAAGTCTTTTGGATGAATTGATAGGTTGTGTATCTTAAATATGATTTATCCTTATCATCCTTACATACCACAACAACCTCTTTCAAAGAACCTTAGCCAAGGGAGAGTTTGAGTCTCAATGTGTTTGTTAAAGGTAAGTATTCCTAAATTTGTTCATCCTTTATAAGAGTAGATATATATGCATTTGTACTTCTCTTCCATGCATTAGAAATTTTTATACATTAACATGAGTATATGTATTCTATGCATGTTTAATTTAAGTGTTTATAACCCCCACTTTGTGCCACAAGCTTTGATGAGCACTAGATTATATTTTTGCTTTACTTGTTATTAGTAGTGCATATGAAAACATAGGACCTAGTTAGGGTTATTACGTAGTTTTTCTTGACTAGAGGCTTTGAAACCCTTTATAGGGATGTTATTTTGGTAAAATATCATTTAATTAAGTCTAGTGGATCCATATTGGCCATGACCATGATTATCTAATGTATCCCCAATTGGAAGTATAAGTAGGATCTATCTTCGTCAAGATAGGATTGATTTATAGATATACTAAATTTCCCATTACATACATTCTAATGAAACTGATGTGAATATAACCCTTGCATGTTTTATTTCATGCTTTTCATTTCTATCATTTTAATATTTTTCTATATTTATGATACTTGATTGACTAGGCTAGTATAGTTTTTTATGTGCAAGTTTAACACATAATTATATCAAAACAACTCTATTATTTTTATGTATGTCTTCATTAGATACAAGTTTTGATATTAAATAGGTCAACATAGTACTCTTATTTACTTCCAAATTATAGACTATGTCAAACATGTTGACTTAGTTTCTTAGCTATCATCTAGAACAATAGACTAAGTTATGAAGGTTGACTTAGTCCTATAGAAAACTTCCAGATAACAAACTAAATTGACTAGGTCTTCTCAGTCATCTTAACAAGCTTCAATAAATAGGATTTTCACATAACTAGGTCAACATAGTTGGAAAAAATTTCAATCAACCATCAAGGCACTTCAACAAAAACTGCAATCCTCAACATCTTCCAACCCACCAAGGTCCTTATATTTCTCTCTCTTTCAATTCAGTACTTCATTATAGTTTTGTTTTGTCCAAGTTTGAAATCTTCAAAACTACAATCCTATAACAAACTAAGTAGACCTAGTCAACTTAGTTTTTTAGTCTGTCGTCTATCTAAAAGACTAAGTTGACCTAGTCAAATTAGTTCTTAAGGACTCTTGCTTCTACAAAATAATAGTGACCTTATCAACTTTGTTCTATAATGTTAGCATATGGTGTTGTCTGAATTGAATCTATACCATTATTAATTTGGGATTTAACAACTATATGCTAGTAATTAATTAACACTTTTATTTTTAGTTGTTTGCATGCTTAGAGTACCTCACATAATCTAATTAGGTGGTTTTTCATATTTCCAATTAGTTTCACTATTTTGATCTTTTATCACACACTACCAAATCATAATTTCAAAATGCATTTAGCCTTTGTCTTCCCAAGGACAACCTACTTGGATTTAATTCCTAAGGGGAAAGCCGACTTGGTTTTTTGGCCAAGTATAAACATGTTTTTAATGTTATATATTGGAAAAGCACCTGACACCCTTATCATTTTGGGATTGTGAAGTGAGTGGTAGGACATAATACCATTGCCAATATAGATACCTTTCAACCTAAAAATTCTAAAACCATCCATAAATTGCTTTCTAGTTCTTTATTTTTAGCCAACTTCCCTATCACACTTAAAAAAAATCTAATATTCTAAAAACACTCTAGATGACCACTTAGTTAGCATTTACTTCTTAGTTGACTGCTTACTCTCTATTCATTATATGATTTATTACAAAAACATACATTGGATAACATTGGTGGAAGGTTTTATGCTAGGTGCCAATTGGATCATTCTCATTGATCCAATTATTTGTGTTTGATTTCATTTCCTATTTCAATTAAATTAAAAAATATTTCCCTATTGTTATCACACTATTGTTTTGCTTGACACAATATATTATAGGATGTCTTCTTTTTTTATTGTAGTACTAATTCGATCTATTTGACCTAATACTCCTTTTTTATAGTTAGGATACAATACTAAGTTGACTTGGTCAACTCTATATCCTTATCAAACTATTTGTCTCCCTATTTGCAATACTAAGTCAACCTAGTCGACCCAATACTCCTTTTTGTAAATTAAGTTATATTACTAAGTTGATCTAGTCAATTCTATATTATTTTTGGGCTCTATTTCATACCCTATTTATAGTACTCAGTTGAGCTTGTCTATTCTATACTCTTGTCTATCTTTTGCATCAATTTTTCCTTCCCTAATCTCTCTCCTTCATCATGAACTTCCTATTTAAAGACAACACTGAGTTGAATATAACATATATAATGAGTATTACCAACCCAAATAAGTTTTCCCATAAGAAACTTGTGGTTCTTCTTCCCCTAGATGAGATTAATGTGTATGTAATGACTCACACTACAAAGTATGTCACCCCTCCTCATTATTCTTCACTTTACAATCATCTCTTCTCATTTGAAGATCAACCCAAATTGTAATATACCCCATAAATTCTCTTCTTCACTAATGAAGTTTCTCAACATCAAGTAAAATATCCTTCTACTATTTACCATCTCATGATAAGTGGTTAAGTTGAGGAACCCCACTCACCTTTTCCCACATTCTCACATAGATTTGGAGATACTAACTTCTTTGATTATTATAATTTTCCCTTTATTTAAACCCCTTCTCATACCATGACACCTTCCTCTTTCATTTCTTCCACCTACATGCCTAGCATCTATACTAACATGGTAGGTTCTACATATAGTGGGCCTCTTCCAAGACCCACTATTCTTAATTCTTCCACTATTAAATCATTTCATACCTATGGTAATCATGCCTCTAGTGTTATTTCTTATTATCCCTCTACTATTCATTATTTTTTCACACAAGAAAATTATGCCACTAGTGCCTCACTCACCAAAAATTCTTCTCAATCTAATACTAACACCCATAGTGGTACCCAAGCCATTACTACCAATTCAAATTTTACAAATAATGCCAATAATACAACTCAAACCCGTCAACTCATATTACAAATTCTTAATCAAATGAATTATTTCCAAGCTAACAATGCAAATAAAATAATGCAAATGCAAAATCATTTTATCCATCTTCAAACCCACCCTCAATAGATGCCACGGGGCATGCATAACCAAAATGTTCCCGCACATCCTCTTTAGGATTCCCATCATAATATTATGCCTCAACCTCCCTTTGTTAACAAAATAATCATTTACCTTCTAAATGAGCCTCTTACATCTTAAACTTCTAATATCAATATAGGAGGTATCACCCCTACCATTACTTACAATGGGTTAACCAATCCTACTATCCACTTACAAACATTGAGAAATATATATAAATATTAGGTCAATTTAAATACCTTTGTTGCTACCAAGATATTAGAAAATACTCTCATGGGTGATGCTTGATATTGGCATAACCAACTTAAATCTCATTTTATCACTAGTTTGGAAGATTTAGTCAATGCTCTAGTCAAAGAGTTATAAACTAGTGATCTCCCTGAGAATACCTTGGCCCATTTTATCAATTGTAAGAAACTTAAGAATGAAACTACAAAATATTTTATCATATGATGGAAGACATTTTATAAAAAATGTGAACATAGTATGCTAGATGATAACCTCTTTCATCTATTTACCAATGCTCTTTTTCCCAAGTTACAATATTAGGTCTAGACTTTCTCTCCACATACTTTGAAAGAGGCCATTAACCAAGCTAAGCATCAATATTTCCTTATGTGTCGATTTGAGCCATCTAAACATTCTATAAGTACTCACATGTTAATTAAGAATAAGAATCATGTTAAAAATGATGGTGTCACTGACTCTTATGATACCATTCATACTATTCAAGCTATTGTTCCTAACCAAACTCTGAAATAAGCTTCCACTCCTAACCACATCTATAATCCTCATTTATCTTCAAATAATAACATCAATGTTTATAAAAAATTATCCTTAGCAGAATTAAAAAATGTCTACAAAGGCCTCTTCTGTGAGAACTTGATCTGACTTCACCCATGAAATATTAGTATGATCCTAATAAATTTTGTTTGTTTCACACTATTTGGGGTTATTCTAATGAAACTTGTAGATAGATTCATAATTTAGCTATGGATTTACTTCATGTTCCTAATTTTGACCATGATTCTATAATTAGTAAACATTGACAAGCCTATGATATTGCCTTCAAATCCCATGAAACATAAACTAAATCTCAATATTTAAACTAGGATAATGCTCATTTGGCCATCTATAAAGATCCTCTTCCAAATCACCTATATAACCAAGATAAGCCTACCACTTCTACCATTAATGTTGATAGTCTTCTTGACCCCACTCTTGAAGATAATGTGGTTAATATGACTAATATGGAAAGGGTGGTTGCTTTCATTGATCCTCATCTCATCCACACTTGTAAAATGTCTTGAAAATTTCATATTATCCAAGACTCTTCTCCAACTCACTTAATAGAGTTGGGGTAAGAATACCTTATATCTTTTGATTAGCTATTTCCAACACATCCCTTGGATAACACTTCTCATACAATTTATACCATTCCTCCAACCTCTTTACATATCACTAATGATACTCAAAATTCTATCAACACTCCTTCTACCACCACACCTACATCAACTACTCCATCTTCTCAAGATAATAAAAAATTGTGTCCTCTAAATAAACCTTCCACATCTTCTCAACATGAATTCACATGCACTTTGGATCCTCCTTCTAAGGACCTCCTTCAATAATATGCACCTATTTCTAATATTAGCCTTTTGGGTTATGATGAATGGGATCTTATTATAGAGATTACTAATCTCCCATGTCAAATTCCATTTCTTAAACTTATAAAAACATCTCCACATCATCGTAATCATATTATTTAGATTTTTTTCAAAATGAACATCCTCATCCTCCCCTAGCTATATGTGAATCCACCTTATCCAAATCATAAGATATAATTTTAAAACATTGTGAATAAATGTCTATACATGTCAATGAAATATGGAAAATTCACTTTCCCTCAAATTCCCCATTGATTCTATGATCCCTGATGAGACTCTACTTTGTATGGATGATCCTCCTATTTTTATTAGTATCCAAATTAGTGATATCCAAGTCAAGCATACTTTTATTAATGAGGGTTCTGACATTTGTGTTCTCTCTCTTAATTTTATCAAAAACCTTGGATATTTTGAATGTAATCTTAAATCCACACATAACACATGTCAAGGCTATGAGTGAAGGTAAATTCCTCCTCTAGGTTGTGTGTAGTTCCCCATTACCATCCCACCTACCACCATTCACATGAATGTGATGATATTCAATTTTATTCTATTCTATAGCATTTTTTTGGTAGGCCATGGACTCATTGCATGAGATATGTTGCCTCTTCCACTTGTCAATGTGTCAAATTTTCTCATAATGGAGCCATATATAAGATTCAAAGTGACAATAGTCCTTGGAATTTTGAATAATTCCAAAACCAAGGTGTATTCAATATTTCTACCTTTGAACCCTTACCAAGCATTCCATTTCATGAATCCTAATGATTTAACTTTCTTGTCAATTATACTCGAGGTTACAATGGTCGCCCTAAAATCATCAAAAATATTCCCCTAACCTCCTACATGTTGATGATGATGATGATATATATGAGTTCAATCTCAATATTAAAACCTTAGATCTCTCACCTCATCTCATTTTTCAACTTCCTCCTTTGAAACCTTGTTCTCATCAACTACCTTGTAATGATAGATACTTTGTATTAACTAAGACTCAACATTCCATTCATCACAACACATCAGATGACAAGGTCATCCCTACCTATGCCATTGATCTTCATACACCTGATTATGATGATGGCTATTCTATAGATGATCCATTATTAATAGGTCTTATTTAGGCTTGAGATGCTGAAATTATTTGTTATCATTCCTCTTTGCTTTAGTCTTTTATTATATCTTCTACCATTACATTATATACCATTTTAAATTTTAAATTTTTTACTCTTGATTTTAGGGTAGAGATAGTGAACACACCTCCAATTTATGAATAACCTTATACGAGTATGCTTATAAATGATGATATAATTGGTCCCTATCACTTTGTCAGATACAAAAACCCCTCTAGCTGACTCATCCATGAGATGCTAACAACCATCCTTCAACCTTCTATGCATCATACCCCTCCCTTAATAAAGACTAGTTTGGATCCTATTCCCACTCCCTATATATCTAAGTCTCTTCATGTTTCATATCCTATTGATCCTTCAATTGATCCTTGCCCAGTTTATACACCATCCCCACATTCTATTGGTGATGGTTCACTCCCTTTACTACATCTTTCTCATTTACCCATAAAATGGGTCAATCAACCATATTTTGATATTCATAAATATTCTAATCACTGCACTAAGGACTATTGATTATACTAATATTCCTCAACTTACACTTCCACTCCTCTAATGAGTATATATACCAAGTATACTCATAAGTGTATATGTTACTTATATGGCATAGATAAACATTCATCCACACATTGTCATAAGTTGTGGTAATATATTGACACATTGCATCCCACCACTCCTTATTCCAAAAAATAAGGCTATACCTCTTGTGAAATTACTACCTAAATATCTTCCTAAATATGGAGAGGTATATTGTCTTTGACACTAATTTGGTACACATCATACTGATTGATGTTGCATCCTTCAATAACATTTCAAGGATCACCTTATGATAATTCTTGTGCCTACTATCTTTCTTCCCAAAGGTCACTCTAAAAATAAGGTTCCCCCTTCTTCCCCTATGAATCTACCACCTATGGTCCTTTCTCCATTTACTAATTTACCCATGAGTCCCTCACTCATGGATCCCTCTCCACCAATTATCGCTTCCCCAATGGCACATTCCCCATTAGTGACTTCTTCATCTCCTATAGAATCGACTCCTATGTATTCTATTGAGAATATCATTCACAATATCCCTCACCATCATGATCATTTAGGAATTCATACATTTTATATTGAAGAGATTCGACGTGATGTATTTTCTCAACTTTCCCTAAAGATCAATAGGACTTTAGCTATAGTTCACATTCAACTTCATAGATACTTATCAGATGTTCTGGATAATGTGTGTGGACAAATATATCAGTTTTACGAATAAAAACATGGTGTTCTTAAATTTATTTCTTCATTTTGGTTGGATGTACACTCCAAATTTACATTTGTCTATCATTTGACATTGTGTCAAATTCTTAGATATCTTACGTGGTGATTTTTTTTTTGCATTTTAAGTTTCTTATGATCTCATTATTATTCTTATGTTCTCTTATGGATTTATTTTCATAAACTATATACTTTTACTTCTTGACTTAATTTATTATGGTTATCTTATTCTTTTTCATGGCTATTTTCTATCTTATCTCTATAAACATAGATAATTGTTATTGTGACTTGGTTATACAAACCTTGCTCCCTTTAGTCATTCCTCATTTACCATGTGATCTATTATAAATAAATTCATATCATTATACTCTCCTTTTACCAGTCCACTCTGGGTCTCCTCTCCTTACCCTTTATTACCTTTCACAAACTAAGCATACACATGGTTGAGACTTTAGATAACATGTTAGTTCATAGTTAAGCCTAATTGTTCTAGTCAGTCATATCTTTAGATACTTAGCTTTCTTTAGATAAAGTCAAAAAATCTCATTCGTGCATATCACTTTATCTCTCATGATTGGTAATTACAAGTTTGTATGGAGGAGGAATCTAAAAAACCATACAATATTTAAAAGGAAAATCATTTAACAAAAGCCAATGATCTAAAAGGCAACATTTAAAATTTTTAAAAGTCAAATCACACTAAAATACATGATTCTAAGCACATCTCCTCTTTTTAATTGAAACTCAAACTTCATAGTTGGCCTCATGATAGAGTCAAGGTCCATTGGGGTGTGGTAGGCTAGTATATTAGAAAAGGAGAATAAAAAATATTTTAGTGCTACCTACTTTCTCATGCATGTGCCTAATATTTGTAGTATACCAGTGACTCTGTAAGGGGACCTGAGGAATACAGAACATGTTGTAGAAAGGTGGACCCATTTTAATTTTCTTTTTCAAAACCTCTAACATTAGTTGACCTTAGTACCACATTATTTTCCTACATAGATTTGTTTCTATAATGAATAGGTATCCTCTGTATATTGATAGTTACTAGTCACTTAGTGTCTTGTCATGTCCTTAGTGTGCCTCATGCTTCATAAGGTTTTCTCATAAGATGCATATGTTATGCTTCTTAAATTCCCTTTTTAACTCCCTAAAATACTAATATTTCCCCTTGAGATTTTTTTTTTGTTCACTGATCACTCCCCCTATGCATTCCATTTGTGAGTTGAAGTGTAAGACCTTGGAAAGGACTTGGCCTTCTTCACAAATTACCAAATTTTCACATTACCATTCCAAACATACCATTTTACCATATTTTCACATTATTTACACCTCCTTGGTGTTCCATTTGTGAGTTTTAGTGTGAGACCATGGATAAGACCTGGCCTTCCTCATAAAATCTTCTAATATCCAAGTCACAAAAAAATTACATGTGTCAAATATGATATAAGATGTGATTGATTATGAGTTACACATCATAAACATGTTTCCCATCTTGATTTAGTATGCTTTATTTTTACCTCATTAATCTTTCACTCTTATCTTCTTATTTTATGATTGCATGTTAGAATCAAACCACTTTTCTTAAGTTTTCCATACTTTAAAACTTGAATTAGTATGATTAATTTAAGACCATTTTACCAAATTTATTTCTCTTTTATACTTCCCAACGTGATTTAGTATGATTGATTGACTTAATTGATTTGTTTTTATACAATTATCCTTTCACATGCTTTCCATTTTATTACATTATTTTCATACTTCCCAATATGATTTAGTTGATTTTAATTGTTTTAATTTAGTGTGAATATTCTTATGGTTTTAAAAAAAAAAAATCCCTCTTGTTTACCAATTTTTAGTTTATTGTACTTAATCATCTTTTTGTTATTACACATTTCCTATCATGATATAGTGTGTAGTGCATTTTTTTGATTAATTATACTTTTCCAAGTCCTTTTTGCCTATTTATTTTTAACCATGCATGTATAATACATAACTCTAGAAAATAAAACACAACACGTATATTTCCTATAACATAGACAACAAAAACTAAATACATGTGATATAAATAAATATATCCATGCATCTATAACCAAAAATAAAATATAACAAATAATATCAACATCTAATTGTCAAAAAAGAATATCTCTATATATATCATGTGTTTTAAATATAAAGAGTACAAATATACATCTCCCTAACTCTACGGATGGGCTCCATCATGTTTATCTGATGGCCTAGCCATGCTACCCATAGATGCCTCAACTATCCCCTCTGAATAGTGTACTATAAAGTGGTTTTCCAAGATCTCAAACCTACTACCTATCCCTTTAGGTTGGACACTTGATCCTATACCTGTCCTAGGTAGATAGTGATAGCCATATGTGTGGCTCTCTTCTGAGCCAAGGCATACCATGCCTATGCCTCTCTAGCTTACACCCATTTCAATGGTTTTAATCTATTTTTTCATGCCTATATCTATGTCATGACCTCCCCCACTAGTTTGAACCAACCCACCTAAGTTAGATAATATGGTACCATAAGATCATCTAATGTGGTGGGGTCGTATGGTGTATGGTGTGATCCTATAACTAGGGATCCCCATCTAACCTCCTCATCTATAGGATCTAAAAAATTAAAACCAAATAGATATAAATTCACATATAAATATAAAAATATATCTATCTATAATCACATAAAACTAGTATCTTATTACAAAAATAAAAAATTATAACATTTATTACTTGTCTCGATGTCACTAATCATTGTCTCCCTGTCTACTCATCTGTTTAGCATAGTTTCTCCATCAGATCATCCCCTAAGCACCTCATATATGGGATGTCTCTCAATAAAATAAAAACATGGAGTCACCACCCATGCATGTCTCAAGCCTCTACTTAGTGGTGCCTCTATCGATTGGCTCTGCCCTTGGCTTACTAATGGGTCATCCTATATCACCACCCTCTATGCTCTATCTTACCATTGGTATATCCATTGGTGGTGAAACCAAGGTGATTAATACTCCTCTTACTATGGTGCCAATTATGGTACCTATAAAACCCTACATCCATATCCATACCCTCTCCCCTCTAGCTCCTAACTATCATGGTTGACCAGTCTATGGTCTCACATGCCATGGTTTGATCTCTAGTCTCTCGATTGATGTTCTTCCTCTTCCTCCTCACCTCCTCAATTACCTTACATAACATGCCCAAAATTTTGGAACCACTATAGGATCTATTAGGTGTTGGAGTCTAAATTATCCTATTAAGTATACCACTAGATATGGCTCTATCCACCATGTACAATGGCCTGTGCTCTACTATTATGCTAGACCTGGCTCCATAATCACCCAACTTGTCCAAATAATCATAATATATGTATAAGGATATCAAAAAATATCTCCTCATGTGATTTATTATAGTAATGACATGTGAGGAATAGCCTACACCACTTGATCTTATGTCAACCTCACTACCCAAGGTAATCAATCATCAACCACATGGGGTAACCCAACTAGCTATTACATCAAGAACCTATTATATATATAACAACTCAATATTACCATTGGTCCTATGGTATTTTCCCATTTGGATAGCATCCTATACATATAATTCATGAGCTAAACCCATATGACATAACCCATGTCATAGAGTACCCTATGATCTAATATGGAATGACATAAGGCTATAACATATAATGGTACCTTTTCATCTAACTTATGACACAACACTCATGTTATCATAAGTCCTATAATAGCCTTTTGGATATCCAAAATATATTTAATAAATACATTGAACAAGATCACTCTAAGTCCTAGGTAAATATTATACAAGCACATCACCCATCGACTTAATGCTTGTCTCTTCTCTTGGTTATCCAATGTCCTTATGATCATTAGTGTCCCCTATCAGTAGTCCAAGAAATGCATGGACATCCTCCAATGTGATACAAAACTCTATAGTATACCCATCCACCACCCATCTAAATATGTTGGTTAAATGTTCCTAGGCTCCCAAGAACATGACCATGAGATTAATACTCAACAGGATCCATCATATCTAGATTGATACCTCTTAAGTCCAACATGACCAATTTAGCTCTATACACATCTGATAAGTGCTTTAGTAGATTAGGTAACCATGAAACATCAACCAATCACTAAAATCTCTAATATATCTATAAAAATCAAATAACAAATGATGTATTAGACCTCCATGTCACTCATAATCAAAGTAAATCTTTTTAAATTTCAAAAAAATAAACTATTTTCTTTAAATAATTCATTTTACAACCAAAATAACCTATTTTAAAACTACATTGGCCCTTTTGGTACTAAGTCATCCACCCTATGGCTTAATATTACTATATTAGTAATCTTTTTTCATTATAGTACTATATTGACCACTTAGAAAACAATTAAGTTGGCGATATAGTACTAAGTCAGCCACCTTTGATTTAACAAACTAAGTTAGCCTTTTTTTCACTCAATAGTACTAAATCAGCCACCTAGGAAACAACTAAGTCATCCATATAGTACTAAGTCATCCTATTTCCTCAACAACTAAGTTAACCATGTACTACTAAGTCAACTCACTCAAAATTTTGTCTTATGTAAACTAAGTTGACTTGGTTGACCTTGTTCTTTCATTGAGATGAGTTTTTGACCAATTATCATAAATGTCATAGGCTTTTAGTGCACTACCCAATACCCCATATAACCTTTAGTGTCCTTAAAAATTTATTAAGGTTCATTTTAGTATCTAGATTTTTCCTAATTATTAAATTTATATAAAACACTCGATTTAAAATAAAAATAATCAGGAATTTGAATTTTTTTTGCTTACCTGTGATGCACTCATTACAACTATTATGAATCCTCCCTATCTCAGTTATCATCTCCTCACCATCTTAGATCTCTAGGATCTCACTAGGTCTCTCAGAGCTCTATTTTTATCATAATAGTAAATAATAACAAATTAATTATTTTTTCACATTGTTTATATTCACTATTCAAAAATATTTACCCTTAAGATATTCACCATCACATTATTTGTTTTTATCATATTTTTTTTCTACTAACTCTTTTTCCAAACTGTAAAAATTTCTAGCATCTTGATGTCCTAGTTAATATTTCTAACTATTATATACATAGGTTACAAAAAATTCAATTTTTCACTCTTTTTTGCTAATCTCTACAACCTTGCATAATATTACTCACATTTAGACACCTTCACATTTCTCACATCTGCTTCTTTATTTATAACACTAAGGTAAGTAAAGATATGTGTTTTTCAATTTCATCCTTTCATTTATCTTATTAGTTCCTTACTGCACTTTATTTATCATCAATGTTATGTTTTTTCATGTTACTTTCTTAAAGCACCATTTCATGTTGCACCTACATGACACATGCTGAGCTTCGAGTGGGGCATATGTATATACATAATAGTTTCAAAAAAAATTCAATTATAAACATTATATATCCTATAAGAACCCATCAAATCTCAATCTCTCTAAGTTCATACCCTAATGGGTGCATTCAGAAAGGGGTAGGTATACCATTTTTGCTTCACAAGATTGTTATCCCTTATTTCCAGTTGCTATCAATCTAACTATATCATAAAAATATTCTCCTCGGCTTGGCATCCTATTTTACACACTACTCTAGTCATTTTACACCTACATTTACTCTTTCCCTAACCTAAACCAAATTTTTATATTTTACATGACTATGTTGGCTGCATCAACCTTGTATTCCTATTGACAAAACTTATTAAGGGTATAGGTTGACCCCTAGCTGACCTAGTCCATCACCTAGTAAATTTTTATCAATTATAATACTAGGTCAATTAGTTCAACCTTATTAGATGAAACTTTAAAAATGGTTTAGGGTTATATCCACCAATATAAACATAATAATTTTACCATTTCTAAGAGAAGAGAAGAATAAGTAATATATATTATGCATATGCTTATCTAACATTCTACTTGAGGTGTAATCTTAGGGTTTCATACTTTATTTAGAGATATGGATCTTATCTTGTGGAGAATTATTTTTGATACATTGATAGGTTATATATCCTAGATCTAATTTATCCTTATCATCCTTACATACTAAAACAACCTCTTGTGATGCACCTTGGCTAAGGGAGAGATTGATGATCAATGGGTTCATATTTAAACATAAGTATTCCTAACTTTGTTCCTCATTTGTAAGAGTAGATAAATATGCATTTGCACTTATCTTTCATACATTAGGATTTTTTTATAATTTTATGCGAGTATATTTCTTTGATACATGTTTAGTTTTAGTGTTTATTGCCCCACACTTTGCGCCACAAGTTTTGGTGATCACTAGATTAGAGTTTTGTTTTACTTGTTATTAGTATAGTGAATATGAAAACATAGGACCTAGTTAGGGTTATTACATGGTTTTGTTTGAATGGATGATTTGGAACCCTATCTAGTGATATTATTATGGTAAGAGATCCCTTAATTGGGTTTAGTGGATCCATATTCATCATGACCCTGATCATCTAATGTATACTTAATTAGAAGTCTAAATAGAATATATCTTCTTTGAACTAGGATTGATTTATAGATATAGTGAATTTACAATTATATATAGGTTAGACATCCTCAAAACCCTACTGTGATGAGAGTTTCCTATATACAAATACTCTAAAGAGGGATCAATCTAGATGTAGTTCTCCCCACCTAAGTGCTAGTACAAGTACAAATGAATCTAGTATTATTATATACCTAAGTGTTTTGAATTCATTTGAGACTATAAATTTTATTAATTTGAAATTAATAATGTTGTATATGGTAATATGCATAATTAGGGTAGAATAAGGATTGATAACCTTAATTGTGCACAATTTGTTCTAATTTTGTATGTGTAATTTGCATCTCATTTCCATTTTATGTTTAGAGGGATACAAGTCATGTATATATACTATTATATTACTTATGTAGGTGATAAAAGAGGTATATTCTAACCCTTAGGGGGTATACCATTTTAAAATATATCCATTTGTGTAAAAATGAGGGAAAGGATAATATCACCAAAATTGGGACACTAGGCCCATGTGGTACTATCGTCCTTATTATGGTACTAGTGTTTAGGTGGTAGAACCTAAAGCATGATTGGCCATGATGGAATAATAAGGGTCTAGAGTTATTTCAAGGATGACTTGGGATGCATGTGGCCCTCACAAAGGCTAGATAGGTGTTAAAATATTCCCTAAGATGGGTCTATAGACAAGCTAAGGATTGGTGGTATCAAGTAGCACTCTTATCACTCAAAACTCATTTTTATGTGATTACATTTGTACCCCCCCATTTATTCTATAATGAAACAAAGTGAAATGAATAGGATAAAGGAAATAAAAGTATACATGAAATTCCCTAAATGTGAAGCCCATAAATTGAGATCTAAGAGTGTAAAGCATGTTTTATTATGCATCCTACAAGTGAAACATGCATAGATCAATCCTTACTTTATATATATCAAAAGAAAAGAGAAAACTAATTAAAGAGGTAAAAATGAGTAAATATATAAGAGAGAGGAAAGGAATTAATACACCTTAATAGGTATGATAACCAATGCATAAACTTGGTCACAACCTATGTGTGTGAATGTAGATAGTGATCAATCAATCAATAGCCAAGACTAATGTTATGTCTTTATCAATCCTCATGTGTATGTGGCTCAAGAAATCAATCTAATTTTGACTCCATCATTATCCACCCCTGCTTGGTAGATCATGACTTATGAATAGCTTGGATTGGATTGATGATGTATTTAACCCTCTCATGTAGGTGTCTCAATAACTCAAGTAGACTATGAATCCATCATTGCCTACCCATGTGTAGTATATTAATCTAAAAATAAAAATATTAAATGTAATTAGAAACTATTTAATTGGAGATATCTAACTGGAGATGTCTAATTAGAGAAGTTGGTTCAATGACTACTCGGTTATATTAGGAGCCTTTGGGCCACTCAAGAATTCCAACCACTATATATGAATTAATGAATGAAATTAGTATTCAACCTAGAATATGAGGTATAATGTGTAAAAAAATAGACAATGACATGGAGTTTTCCATTCCATCTGATCAATCAGTGTATAAGTGAGCATACAAAAACAATGTGTTATGCACATGCCCAAATCTAATATTTAAACATATGGATTATGAATTGAGTTGTAGTAATCTATATCTAAGTATCCAAATTGAAAATGGGAATGGTAATGTTGTACATGATTCCCTCAATATGAGAAAATAGGTATGAATTTGAGCTAAACTGGTATGAATATTAGCTAAACTGGTAAATTTATAACTAAACCTATACAAAAATGGACCGTACCTAATATAATTTTATATCCAATCTATATTTGTGAAAATAAGGCTATTATATAGTAGTAATATATTTTGGATAGTAACACCATGTTGTGATAGTATCCCAATTTAGGCACTAATGTTTGAATACTCTAATTTTTGTGTAACTTTAACTAATCTCTATGTCACTATTTCCCAATATGTTTTCGTGAGTCTAATTTTTATAATTTGAGCTTGTGTGCTTGAAATTATACTATGAATGAATTATTATATCCTAATATCTATGAAAACCCTTGTGAATTCCCCCTCTTTTAAGGGGAGTTGTTTTACTTATACAATAATTGCCCTTAAAATGAAAATATCTAAAAAATGTGTGATAGCTAGAGCATATATGATATATACATAATAAACCAATATACTTAGTATATATAACATCATAATTTAAGATAATATGAGCATAAGTTTGTAATGTTAGATGTATGTTATATCTACCATTCACAAGGATGTCAAGATAGATATAAAGATGTATGTAGTAACAAATCTAAGTAATAATTAAGTGGCTACATAGGGGGATGGGGCATGATGTCCATCATGACACCCAAGTAGGGATGGGAGATGCATGAATTCCCTCATGGCATCTAAAACTAGAGTCTGTAAAAATAAATAGATAAGTGTCATGTCCATGACATATACAAGAAAGAATACATATAACACACATGATGCATGCAAGGTAGGCCAAGGGGCATCAATACAAGGACATGGGTTCATGTCACAAAATATTAAAAAAAAGACATATAAGGGCATGTTAAAATGTACACATACACAATAAATAAATCACACACAAGGACAAGAACATGTGTCCAAAGTATACATACTACAAAAATAAGTGGCATAGATCCTAAGAGCAATGGCATATTAAAATGCCCTAAAATGGAAGAGGCATATAGATACAATAAATTATAATCTAGGAAATATATAAATTAAATAATGTATGAAAATGTAATACAAATATGTGTAGTATCCAATATTTACATATACTACGTCTAAAGTAGTAGTGGCCAACAAAACAATATTAAGATATAACAATGCTAAATATATGATGTATAATTTAGAAATATGTAATATAAAAATAAAAATGTGTATAGGGTGTCCCAAAATGGGTGAATGTGTCAAATTAAGAATATTTTATCTATGTAAATTCCCCTAGTGGGTAGATAATAACAAATCTAGAGTGGTGTAGTGGAACTGAGTCCATTAGCAATTTGCAAGTAATCGACAAGAAAAAGTAAAACCTATATTTCTAATAAAACTAACTATATTAAGATAGATATCATATGTATTATATGTAAAAAATAATAATTCTAAACATATAAATACATACAATATGTAATTTTATGTTTTCTAAGTAAATATTCGACTATTTTTGTGTTTTTGAAATGGTATTGTTTTTGTATTTCATGGATATAAGCTATGTACAAGCAACATGAAAATGAAACTATAAATAAGGAGAAAGGAATAAGTAAAGTATATACAATAAGGGAATAAAATTACTAACCAATGAGTCTCATGGGATACTCATTATCAATGTGGCTTGTGTTAAATAAAGGAACAGTGATCATGCATGTTATATGAAATTGTAACTATGGTCCTAGAACCTGCTATATTAAGTGATCTGTAGCTAACACTACCTTTAAAGTGGTTCCAAGAATCTATGAACTGATTATGGTGTCTTATGAATTGTATTTATCTTAAGTACTCATCTAATTGAAGATGTGGTAGATGACATAGGTGCCCTATGGTAAGAACCCTAAGAACCCAATAATATTGATCTCAAAATAAAATGAGTAGAGAGAGGCCATTTATAATTTTTAACATATCTCTAATGCATTTTTTTTCTAATAATTGTCTCCATGGGATAATATGCATACATGATAACACTATAGGAGTAGACCTCACTTGTACTAGTGGCCTCACTAAACTCTGTGGTGTATTGAGAGGAACTATGTTTGAAACTGTAACTAATAACTGAGCTATAACTAGTAACTATGGTGTAACTGCATGTGAGACAAGTAAAGGATACTCATATGAAAGACCCTCAACTATGATCACCTGATTTGCATGTTTATATTTGAGGCATCTGTACATAGTCGATGAGATGGCTCATACTACTAAGAATCTAATGGCCACATATGTTAGTCTAACCTATAGTGGAAGTAAAATCTACTTGATGGAACTCTAAACATGGCCACTAAAACTATGAATATCTATTTCTATACGAGATATATCATTTTCTAAATACCCCAAATTTTATATGTGTGATAGTCTACATGTTAATACTTGAGCCATTATAAACCATAACACTCTAAATAAGATGATGGTCTATGTAGGCTCATACAAAGAATGCATATAAATATGAATAATCATAAAAAATATCCTACTCTAAGAAAGTGATGAGTGTTATATATATAAATCTAGTATGTTACACTAATGATATTATGTAGTGCATGTGCATCCTCTATATTAGTGTGATATGATGTTGGTGGTGGATGTGTCTGATACATGTAGTGAACACCTGAAGTCACCCCTACCTCATTTTTTGTATGCTTTATAAATGGATCTAAGAATATTTTCAATGCCTTAGTTTTTATTTTTTGAAATTTGGGTGCCTCTGGGGGTGTGCCCACATCAATAATGTTAACCTCTATCAAATCATGTATCTTATGTTTCAATATGATGCACCTATTTGTAGTATGGCATAGTGCCTTATGATAGTCATATAATTCATTGGAATCATAATTATTTGGAAGAGGCTATGTCATATAAAACTCTTTTATGGGAGGGAGAGATATGATATTATATTCCAAGAGCTATTATAAAACATGTGCTACTGATTCTATAAGCTTGGTGAAAACTCTCCATGGAGGAGCTGATAGAATTAGGTGAGGTATGTCTCTAAATCTACATTAACCATGGCACTTTGATTACTCTTGTTTTCATTGGACCTTACCTTGTATAGATGCTTACTATAAATCTTAGTAGTTGATTCAAATTATTAAATAAGATAGCTCCATGAAACGTTGGTAATAGTCTCTATTTGAATATGTCCTAGATCTCTCTATCTACCATGGGGCTTGTTAATTTGGCCAATATAGTCTTATATCAGAAGACATATTCTGAAATAAGTTTATTTGTTTCTTGTCTAAGCTATGATACTTGAGGATATGAGATCTTATCACTGATGTTTATTGATAAGTGTGCTAAACAAATATCTTTCAATGGATTCAATTTTGTGAAAGAATAATTTAGTAAATCATATAAATATTGTAATGCATAATACTTTAAATTGTGTGGGAACAACTTGGTGAGGATCTAATCATTAGACACATATTCCAAACATTCTATGTGGAAAGATTAGAGATGGTGTTTTGGATCACCCTTACCATCATACAAAGCAAGCTTAGGTTCCATGAATCTAGATGGAAAAGGAGTGACCTCTAAGTGATGTGCCAATGGTGTATATAAAATAACATGGGAATCCAAGGAATGTGATGGCCTAATGGCTTCCTAATTAAGATGTAACACCTTAGCCTATAGAGGATATACCTCATGTATAAGGGATTGAATATATGGAAATAAGGAATAAGGCATAGGAGGTGTAGCTACCATTGAAGGTTTTTGAGTGATAACTAGTTGTTTTACTAACTGAGTTGGCCCCAAAGTATGTGTAATGATGTTTTTATATAAGGGATTAGAAGATTGAACATTATTTGATTGTTGAAGTTCTTCATAGATAGTATTGATAAGGACATATTTTATATCTAAATGTTTAGAAATAAAATATTTCAATTATATCTTATTAGTTTCATCAAATCAATTATTGAGTTATACCATTATAGTTTGGGGAGTAAGAAAATAAACTATTATATATTTTAAACCTTTAAAAAAAATTAATCTATCAAATATTTCAAGAAATAAATATTTAAATAAATCTAATATTTTAGAACTAATATCTAAGCACATAAACAAAAAGGATACAAATTTAAAGAGCATCTAGGGTTACAATTTTAATAGTATTCCAAGTAAGATGGGTTCACCAAATGTTTTAATAGTTTAGGACTTAGATGAATACAAATCCTATATTATTAAATATTTTAGTATAGTAAATTAGGGAATAAATATGCAATAAATACAACCACTTATCTTTTACAAAATTGACTAAATTTAACCTTTCTAAAAAAATAATAACTAATTTAAATGAGAACTTCATAAGAAAATGACAAAGATTGATGATCTAGAGGATGAAAATTGATGAAGAGGCTAGTATAAGAGTCATAAATATGTTCTAGGTGTCAAAACCCCTTTTGGATAGTAGTTCCCTAATTAGATAGTAGCACCACATGGTGTTAGTGTCCCTATTTTAGCAATAGTTTCCTTTGTGAAGGAATATTCTAAGCTTATGGATATACCTGTGTCTAGTTATATCAATATTATTCTTATGCACATGAGTTTTGAAACCTTGTTTATAACCTCTTTTGATTTATTTTATGATTAAACCCTAATATTCCATACTGTTAAGGCATTCAGTTGATACAATTAGTAAAGTGTGTTTGTTAGTGGGATAGGATGGACATCCTCAACACCCAATTAAAATAAGAGATTCTTACATACCAATACTCTAAAGAGGGATCAAGTCTAATTTAGTTATCCTCACCTAAGTGCTGGTGCAAGTGCAAGTCAAGCTACTATGATTATAGACTTTAGTATTTTGAATGTTCTTAAGATTGGAGATTTGAGTAATTCTTATATTATCGATGGTAGTATGTATAAGTAATGAAAAATAGGGATTTATAACCTTAATTATGAATAATTTGTTTTGATTTTGTATGTGTAATTTGCATCTCATTTCTATCTAGTGGTTAGAGGGCTAAAATTCATGTGTGTGTGTGTGTGTGTGTGTGTGTGTGTGTGTGTGTGTGTGTGTGTGTGTGTGTGTATTGTTTTTTTCTTATGTAGGTGATAAAATAGGTTTACACTAACCCTATGAGGTCTTAGATTTGAAAATATATCCATTTGTGTAAAAAGTAGGGAAATGACAATAACACTAAAATTGTGACACTAGCCCCATGTGGTGCTACTATCCCTATTATGGTGCTATTATCCAAGTGGAAAAATTTGAGGCACAAAGTACCATGAAGTAAGAATAAGTGTCTAAGGATACTTTAGGGATGACTAATGACACATGTGGCCCACATAAAGGCTAGATATGTTTGAAAATAGGACCTAAGATATGTCTAGGGATAAGCTAAGGATAGGTGATATCAAGTAGCACTCTTATCACTTAAGTGTCATTTTTAGGTGATTATAAAATGAAGTACAAAACTTGATTGATTTAATTGAAAAAAATCATGAAACTAAGCATAATACGAGGAATGAAAAGGAAATAAGACTGGGATGAGGCTAAAAATATTTGATGGCATGATGGTGATGATACATAGTTATATTGGAATATTATGAAAATATCTCATAAAATACCATAAACATACCCCATACATTTATCGATGGACTCCTTAATAAGTGCACTCTAGGTTATTAGTGCATTGATGAGTCCTATAGAATATATGATTAATAAGTAAAAAATGTAGGTTTATACATATGTCACACCCAAAAATCATCATGATTCACAAGAGTATAATATGTGATGGTACTTTGGGGAAGAAACATAGAAACACAAAAACATAAAAGTAAATGTTGATAAAATGAGATAAATATAAAGAACATAAATGAACATATATACCTTCAGTTATCTATAAAAATAGAAAATTGATGACATATGATGTCAAAGAAGTGATAAGATAAATTTATTAGGCCTTGTGTATATAATGATGATGTAAGGTACCGATCTTAAATCAAAACTAATTTTTAAGGCATGAAAACAAGAGAAAAATTGAAATATATACAAAAGGATTATGTTAGTACCACAAAATTCCTTGCAATGTGAAAATTCTAGCACTTGAATTATTTCATCAAGTTGTCTTATAAAAACAAAGATATGGTTGAAAAATAGAATATGAATGATAATTTTCAAAAGGCTCAAAAGTTTCAAGTTTTACTATAAATATGTCAAACAAAAATAATTTTACCAATTTCTATTTTGATATTTTGAGAGCTTTGGGTCATCATTTATGATGTGATGAGTTATGATGGTGACATTACATAAAGGTATACATGGAGGAGGGAATTAGGGATAAATAATATTAACATCAAGGTATGTGATGTAATTAATTTTGATAATGGTAGATAGGGTAGATTTAAGAAAATTAAATAATGATAAAATCCATGTGACAAAATCTCCTCCATCACATGTAAAATCATAGATAAAATTTTGATAGATAATGGGTATGAGGATTTTTTTTGTCTCATCAGAGTTTTGTTAATTTTTAAGGATAAGAAGAAATCACCACTATAAAATTAATGAAATCAAACATGCTAATTTAGTTATTTTATGGAATATCATTTAAGTATATGATCTAATTTTATCAGAAAGATAGTTCATTTAGTAGAAATCAAGGTGGTTGATCTAGTCTAAAATTATGGCTAATTTAATATAAAATTATAAATATGCCCAATTCATTAGAGATAAAGTTGTTGATTTATTTTATTAAGTTTTTACCTATCCAATTAAATATAAAATCAAAAAGATCATTAATTTAATAGAAGATAAAGTGGCTAATCTAGTTGAAAAAGAATATAATGTCACCAATTTAGTAGGAAAATGACTAGATGACCAATTTAGTAGAGACTAAAGTGGATGATCTAGTTATTTTTATATTTTAGTTGAGATTGTGTAGTTTTGATTTATTTTAGATATTTTTATCCTAATTTTTTCTAACAAGAGACTAATTGGGATTTTTTGTTTGTTATTCTGTAGGTATAGAGACAACCATAATTGTGGAATTTAATTTATGTTATCTATCTACTAGATTTTCTATCCATAATTTCAATAGATGATAGAGATCAATTGGTGAGTTTGAGATTTAAAGACATCAAATGTGTAGGGTGACTTTAGATGTAGATTTATTATTTATGTCATAATGACAGTGGAAATAATGGCTAGATAACTTCATATGGTTAGTGGATGTGGATATAGTGAAGGTCACCATTACCTTGGATAATGTTCATTATATACTTGGTTTGTCATTAGAGGGTTTTCCAATGTTGTGTGACACAAAAAATACTATAGAAGATGGGTATGAGCTAGCACCTTAAGCCATATGGAATGTTACTTATGATACAACGTAGATTTTTTGAATTTTTGATGTTTATACTACAAAGATTCTAAATATCTAGAAGGATATTATAAGATTGATGGTTTGACATGTTCTTTGTCAAAATATTGATGCTATATTCCCTTAATTTATACTTGGGGTGTGTTAGTGAAACATGGAGTAGATAAAATTATGAAACATGATTGAAATCATCTAATTGTAATTTGTGTATGATTTGTATGTGATTTTTACTAGGCAAAAATGGACTATGGATAACATGATACTACTTCCTTAGTGGATATATGAGATATTTATCATGTATCACCCTATGATATTATATCATAAATTACATGATCATGTCCATTAAGTTAGATGATTTAATCAAGATGCTGGGAAATGATATGTAATTATATATATATATATATATATAGGGTTGGATACCATTAAAATGGACTACTATATATGGAGGAATTATTAGGGGATTCTTAATGCATGGAGTGTTAAATTTGATTAGTCATTACATCTAGTGGATGGGGTAAATTTTATGTAGAAAGGTTTCAAGATATTTTTGGTTACCACACCTAATGATACCCCTAAAATCACCCCATTATAGAGTCACATTCTAGGGAGTTAAGGAGGGTAAGAAGATAGGATCCACCACCACACGTTCCACATTTAATACCCCTATGTTCCCCTCAATACTAGAGGAAGATGAAATAATGACATTATATAGTGTTAGAGGGTAGAGGAGTTAGTTTGATCTGTATATAGATAATATTTTCAATTTATCATTTTCCAATTATTTCTATTGCAAGGCTTGCCAATGTATCAATTTCCTTAAGTTCATTCCTAAGGGTGCACTAAGAATAGAGTGGGAAAGGTTAATGATTCTTTGTGAATGATGTTATTATTATATCATACATATACCATACTTACTATCAATCTAATCCTCTTGAGTTCCTGTTCGTCTATCTCCCATGTTTACCTCTTATCTAGATTTTCTAAGTTTTGTATATCCTAGCCAATAATGTCTATTTTATGACTTCATCCTTATATTGTATCATCTAGCCCAATATAAATTTTAACTTATTTTGTGATATTTTTATTTTATCATCATAGTTGATACCATTTTATGTTAGAAAACATCTTTCAATAGTTTAGGTTAGGTTGACACTATCAGCTTAGTGTTTAGAGATGGTTTTGGGTATTGGAATACCATATATAGGGATCATATTTCATTCCTAAAAAATCATATACCACTAATTATTTCTAATTTCACTCACACATTTTCTTTAAGTACCATCTAGGAGAGTTAATACATTATAACTTTATCTTGAGGAATCTTATCTTGTGGTGTCATTAAAGATCAATAGTCACTATTAATTCCCATGAGGGTTATATCAAGCCTTCATCAAACCATTTGAAGTATTCAACCTATAAAATCTCTTTTAAAGTTCCACTTGAGCTAAGGGAGAGATTGAACCATCAATAGGTTCACCCTAAGTTAAGTATTTATATCCCTATATTCTTTCCTTTTTTATTTAGTAGATTATATATTGCTTTGTTTATTACATGTTGAATGAATGTATGTGTATCCTTTTTTATGATTTATATATATTGAATAAGCTAACGTAGCCATATAATTTCTTATACATGCTATAAATCAATTTAGGTTACATTAATCTCCATTTATTTGACCATTCCACCTTACCCATTTATGATAATTCTAACCTATCCTCAGGTTATTCATTTTCTCTACAAAATTAGTACATATTTACTAATTTATAATGAGATTTACATCCTTATTTCATATGATTAGGATTTGGAACCCTTTCCTATTTTAAATTTCCTTTTGTGTCTATACCATTAATTTTTTCCTTACCTAATCATCCAAGTATCACATAATCTATTTGATTGGATTTATTTGAGTCTTAATATACTGAGAGATAGAGGATAGTTTAAAGTCATCCTAGCCTATGCATAACTTTAGGTGAACCTGGTGTGAATCTTGTCTTAACTCTAGTTGGATCATTTTCATTATTTTAAATAAATATTATTAGTGACATATTAAAACTCATCATAGATTTTTAGTCCAAGTGTACTGGCCATCTTAATACAATTTTATTAATTTGAACAATTGTATCATCTAACCTAATATAGTTTTGAGTCTTCTCCTAGTTTTACTGACCAACCTAATATAGTTTTTTGTCTTATTCTAACTACAATGGTCATCCCTATATATTTTTTTATTTTATCCCAATTTAAATAAGCAAAATGATAAAATGTTTTATCTTTTACAAACTACACTAGCGAGATGAATGCAATTTTTATTTTTCCTTTGAGATAGATCGACCAACTAGATACAATTAAATTTGCCATTATATTAATTAATTTTTTAATTATATTACATTGATAAGGATGATACACTATATTTAATGAATCCACTAGTAGTACCACCTATTTACAATTCTATATAGAACATATTAATACCATATATATTTCTAATTGACTACAACTACCTAGCTGATATAGTTTATTTTTTAGACTTAGTAAATATATATATTCATTAGCTCAATACCATATATATCTTTAAATAATAATTATTACACATCTTATTTTTAGTCTTCTTCATCATGATTTATGCTCTTAGAATCTTTCTTGTGAGGTTTAAACCATTCCAATTTTACATGTTTTTCTTGTTAACTTCTATGACCACCATTGAAGGAAAATCCTCATGGTGAAATTATGCGACACCTTTTTTCATGGATGAGGATACAAATTATAATCTTACCACTTATGATAATAACTATAGTGAGACTAAATATTAAAAATATGGTTCTCCTATTTATGAATATCCTAATGACATCACTTTTGACACTTTTGACATTAATAAAGATCCACATAATGATCTTCTCTTCTTTGATCCTAATGATCCTTATCATTAGGATGAAAACCCTAATGATGAAATGTATATTGGGACCAAATATTATCAATATGGTCCTCTACTTGATGAATATCTATATGATAAGCCCAATTATGACACTTATAATGGGACCAATGATTATTTATATGGTACCTCAATATTTGATATCCCACCTTTTCCACTTCTCACATGGTTGAAAATTAATATCATAATTTTCCTATATATGATGATAATGATATTGATGGAGGTGAAGACCATAGTATGATATTAGATCTTCCCTTTGATGATAATTATGACATGTATGAAAATCCTTCTTATCATTTTACTATAATTAGCAATTTTGATTTCAAATCAATTCATGATGAACATGGTTTCCTTTATGTTTACCCACCCTATAACCCTCCCTTGGAATGCCTTAGGATGATTCATAAAAACTCCACTCACATTCAACAAATAAAAATTAACTCATCATATTATGAAGAACACCTAATATAAAATACTACCATGTTACACATTATATGTGATTCTTATCATCAATCCTATATGAACATTCAAAACTATCACGCTTTAGACTCTTCCTATCTACCAAAATCATGTTGTTCCTTTGGTTTGATCAACATGATATTTTTTAATTACAAATATCTACAGTCAACTGCATTGGTCATAACCAAAAATTTGTTGATATAGTTATTTTATATATAATAAACTACATCATCCATGTCCCAAAATGTTCCAATATAGTTTGATTTACCTCACCATATTGTATCAAGCTGCTCAATTTAGTCCTCTTCAATATTTTTTCCTCAAACTTTATCTACTTAGATGATATAATGTATTTCAATCCCATTTCATCATATTGTATCAACTTGGATGATATAATCCATTTTATTCATCTATCATTAGACTAGATTGATCTAGTTGATACAATCCATTTTATTCCCATTTATTTATATTCTAATAACTTGGCCAATACAATCCATTTTAGTCATGTTTCATTGGATTGTATTGACCTGGCTGATATAGTCCATTTCAATAATATTTCACTATATTGTATTAATCTAGTTGATATAGTTAATTTTATTCTTATTTCTCCAAAATGTAATATCCTACATGAATTTTTACATCATAATTTTCCATCACCTATAAAATATCGTAATGTTTCCCTAGATGCCACTTTACCTATTGTACCATAGATTTACATAGATTTTGACATCATTAATAGGCATGTTAATATTTATGTTAACTCCAGTAAACCTATATTCCATAGGTTGGGTAATATTAATATGCCCATCATATTATAATCCCATACTTTGGGGCATCTTGTGATGCCCAACATTTTTATACTACACATACTAAGGCACCTTATGACACACACCCTTGGTTTATTTCAACTTTTGGGAAATCTATGATTCCCATCATTGATTTTATGTAAATTTTAAGGTCATATTAGGATTCCTATCCTAATTATATTATCTTATTGATCACTCATATTTACCATGAGGTATAAATCCAAAACCGTTTACATGTTAATTATCTTCAGGAAAATTTTCAAGATAAATCTGCTGCTCACACCTCACATTCTCTTATTTGATATATTCATTGGCATATATTTTTATTGAATATTTTGTATCATGTTTATTTTATTTCTTGTATTTTATTTACTTAACATATTTTTTATCACACCATTGCTTCCTTTTTGGTTCTTTTGTGTTTTTACCACCAACCTTTATTTCCATATTAGTTCTTAGGTAACACCTTCAAGTTTTATATCATTTTCACTCTTTATTTGATTCCCTTATTGATCTTAAGTTTTAACTTTAGTATTTTTTTAACATTTAAAATCACTTCAAAATACTTATATGTTTCCCTAGTAGATCTTAGGGCTCACCTTCAAGTTCTTTATATCACATTTTTAATCACATTTTATATTAGTTTGCCTTACTCTTTTTGTGATTCTTGAACCCACTTTTTATATTCCCACTCTTTTGTGATGACTTCATAAATTATTACTTTTGATATATCCAATGTATGTTAGTACAAATTCCATAGTGACATGACTATCATCTTTTCATAGCATAGTTTATTCACTTCTAAATCACTATTTTCCTTCTTTAAGGTCACCTATAAGCATATATATTATTTTAATATCAGTCTTTATCACATGGATGTATTTTATAATATCCCCATTTTATCCCTTTATCTTTTCACTTAAGGTACATATAGGTTAGTTTTGAGGTTGCATGCTTCCATGTGGGGTGAGTGTAAGAGTCTTTAGGCATCATGGTATTTAGGTCTTGATCTTTAGAGGCCAAGCATAATCTATATATTTTAGCTATGTTATCACCCATGTTTGGTATTTAAAAATATATGTGGAGTAGGAATAAAAAATTATAAAATAATTAAAATCAAAATAAAATTAAAAGGAAAATACAATATTACAAAAATTATCATGCCACAAGACATGATATTTGCTTGGCACATCCCCTATTCTATTTGAAGCTCAAAATACACATTTGTTTTCATGATAGATCCAAAGTCATTTTGGGTGTGTTAGACTAGTAGAGTAGGGAAATAATTATTATACCATTATATAATTATATATTCTAAGATTATAGTGCCACCTACTTTCTAACACAAGTACCTAATGTTCACAATAGGTAAAAAACTATGTAAGGGGTCCTAATGAGTGAAGAACATGTTGTGGAAAGGTAGGATCATTTTTTTAATACTTATATCCTTCATGGGATTATCTATGTAATTTACATGTTATCCCTAGTTTGTGGTTTTTAGATGGAGTATCTTAAGTCCTTGATGTTGATAGATGATATCTTTTCCCACTTGTTTTGAGTGTCTCATATTTTCTAAAGATTTATAAATCACCTATGTGATGTTTTTTTTCCTCATTTATATAACTTTACCCAACATACATTTGATGGATATAAATTTTAGATAATCATATCTCCTATTTTTTACTTAATATTCACCTTTTTCATTATGATGACACTTGCATTTTTAATTTATGGGTTTCATTGTAAGACTTGATGGAATCAACAAAGTCTTCCTCAAAAATTATAATCACTATTCATATACACCATATATATCTTCATAACCATGTCATTAGATGGTTGTGTTTTTTTACATCATGCTTTATAACAAGCAGTGATTTCCATTTTTCACTCATTAGAGTCTCTCACTCATTTTACCATCATGTTCTTATTTGATTTTTTTGAGCTTCCCATATCTTACATATAAAATTATTTACAATCATTTAATATTGTTATTAATGTTTTATTTTTTATTTATTTATTTATATTACATTGGATGAAATCAAATTTGGACATATACTTATTTGATTATATTTTCCATTTTATTACTTTGAATAGTTTTTTTTTTACAATGTTTTACATTTTTTTCATAGGATTTAGTGTGTTTTATATTCATTTTCATTGTCTTATATTCCATCATTTATTACCATGAATTTTATAACATTTGATTTAGAATAATAAAACATACATCACATATTTAAATTTAATTTTTTTAGATTTTAGATATTTACCATGAGATTCCATTTTTCAGCAATATATTCATTTATGTAGGCCTTATCCAAAAACCAAAAGAAGCCTTAGAATCTTGGAGAGAGAGAGAATTTTTAGGTGAAATTAGAAAAAAATTACCAAAATTTTTAATCTTTTCTTATTTTTCAATTTATGGTTAAGGGAACCATTAAAACATGTTTATTTACCTAATAAAATAAAAAAATGCCTCTCATTCTCCTCATTATATGCATTTGATCACCTTCAAAATATGCATTATTTTATGGAATCAAAAAGGTAAGTTAAGGAACACATGTTAATTTTATTTGCTTTTAATTACTTTTAATATTTATTTTTAGTAATGATATTTTTTGTTTCTATATTTTTTTACAAAATAACCATTCCATGTTACACTATCATGACACATGATGAGTTTTCGGTGGGGCATATGTATACAAAACATTTTTTAATTTATCATTTACTAAAACTTTATTTTTTATGGATTATTAATGCATTAGTATCCCTAAATCATGCCTTAAAAGGTGCACCAAGAATGAGGTGTAAAGGATGGTGATGATTTGAAATATATTCTACCAGTCTATCCTAATTACACCATTATTAATATTAGTTTTATCCAGCTATAAGTGTTTTTCCATATATTTATCTTGTTTATCTTTCATCCACATTTTATAGCTTCCCTATATCCTACATTATTAATCTAATTAATAAAAATACCATTTGTTTTATGCCATTAACATTATTTTACTATATTAGCTAGATAGATATAGTTTTAAGCTTATTTTTGACATTTGTATAATATCAACCTAGATGATACCATTTTGTGTCAACCGATAAATTTCAACTATATCAACTAGGTTGATATTATCATCTTAGAGTTTAGGGGTTATTTTAGGAATCAGAACACTATATATAAGGGTCATATTTCATTCTGAATAAATCATATACCATTCATTCATTTTAATTTCACTCACAATTTTTGCCTAAGTATCATTTGCGAGAATTATGGCTTATAAACTTAATTTTTCCAAGTCTTGTCTTGTGGTGTCATTGAATTTGAATAGGAAGATTGGTTAGGAGTTCCTAACTAAGGATACCTTGTGTTTTCATCTAAACATTTGAGGTCTTTAGCCTATAACATCTCTTGTAAATATACACTTGAGTTAATGGAGATATTAAAGTGTCTATGACTCCACCCCAAGGTAAGTATTTATATCCCTATATTATTTCTTCTATTTATTTAATAAAGTATATTATTTTTTTAATTGCATTTTGGATGAATATATGTGCATCCTTATTTAGGATTTATCTATACCAAATAATTTAGAGTAACCATATGATTACTTATACTTACCATGAATCATTTTAGGTTTCATATACCCCAATTTGATTGGCCATTCCACCTTACCCCTTTATGGTCATTCTAACCCATCCTTAGTTTAGTAATTTTCTTTACAACCATACTATATATTTATTTAAGTCTAGTTGGAGATACATCCTTATGTCATAGGCTTAGGATTTAGAACCCTTTCCTATTGAGTTTATGTTCTTGGTGACCCTTTACAAGATCTACAAAATTCATTGGTCCTTATACAATCATCCAAGTATAAAATTATATATTTGATTGACCTTAATTGATTCCTAGTCTATTGAGAGAAATATTATAGTTTTAAGTAATCCTATCCCATGCATAAATTATGAATATTTATAGGGATGAATCAAATATATCTATGGAGGACACTAATTTAAAAATGCCTCAATAATGGGTAGCATGATGACATGATATATTATAATAATGCATAGTCCTAGTGGTGAATATAAAGATTGGGTGGGATCCATATCAGCCCATCAATAGGATGATGAGGAGACTACAAGGGAGTCCTTGGAATTTGATCATATGGGGAGACCATCATGGAGATGTACACACACATCAAGGTATACAATGATATTTGTAAATATTATATCACGTTATTAATATATATATATATATATATATATATATATATATATATATATATATATATATATATATATATATATATATATATACATACATACATACATACACACACACACATGCTAATACAAAATATTTATAGTGATATATTGATTTTTGATATAGAAATAAAGCATAATCTAATTTTGATTTGATGTGATTTTAAAAATGTTATGGTAGAGATAAAATAGTGTGGGACCATGATTGAGGTTTCTCACCACAAGATTGTGAATTTTGTGCTACCAAATATTGATATGATGACTATGTTAGGTCTTGTAGCACCATTTATGGGGGAACACATTAGCTAATTTAGTTTGGTTGGAGTTATTTAATGTGACTTACAAAAATAAATTTAGGAATATAGTACTATTATAGTTGTAGTTTTAGTATGGGTATGTTTTTTCATTCTTTAATATGGAGATGACATATATGGCCTTAATTGTAGATAAATCTATGCATATGGATACCACACTAGAAAGTACATAGCATGAGAGAATACCAAAATCTCAAGTGATATACCTAAAAGCATGGATAAGTAGAGAATAAATAGAGGATAAAAATTATAGTATCAATCTCATACTATAGAGAGTTCTCTAAGAAATTCCATATCTATATATTTTATTTAGAGCATGAGTTCTCACTCATGTAGGGGTGAAGGTGACCCATTATTTTAGATGCATATATATCATTGTTTATGATTTATACATGGGTTTTAAGTTGATTTTGACATTGGTATTTGTGGAAAGGTAATGTGTTTAATACCATGTGTGTATATGGTGATGTTGTATATCTCATTCTTTTATATAAAATGTGAGCATGTGCATGATGAAAAATAAAACAAACATGAGCATAAGAATGACATATTAAGTAATTAGAAAATATGAGAAATAAAATATAGGAAACAAATGATTGAAATATATATCAAATTTAAGATAAGTATAAAATTTATAGGAAAAACATAGGATATTTGAAACTAGGGAAAATAAAGTTATAAATCACATCAAATTTAAGCTAGATGAAAACGTAAATTAAAATGTAAGATGTGAGAAATAACTATAAAATATCCAATGTAGGAAGGAGAAAATTCATGTCAAAGGATATGAAATATTGTAAAAGACTTGTTAAAAAATAGAATGTAAGTAGATTAAAATCTAAATCAAACAAAGTAAAAATAAAGGATTATAACATAGTTTTAAAGTAATCAAATGTAAGTAGATGAAAATATAAATGAAAAAAAGGAGAAATAAATAATTGGAAGAAGGTTGTAAAAAACATCCAATGTATTAAAATAAAAATAATGAAAAATAAAATATTATAATAACATTTTTAAAATGTCCCAAGGTAAGAAAATGAGAATATAAATCAAACAAAGCTTATGCAACATATAGAAGAAAAGAATTTTAATGAGTATGAACTTGAAATTAATACTTGTGCTAGAGTTTTTTGTATGTATATACACAAATATAGAGTCATGATTAAAGTGATGAAGATAGCGTGGATATAAAATGTGATATTTTTTTGATAAGGGGTTTGTTTTATTCCCTAAGGTCTTACCATTTATAGATACACAAATTTTGTATTAGACTCCTAAAAGCATCATGTTTGACCTAACTTTGACATACATAACCTATGCATATACATTTGGATCTTGATCACATTCTATCATATCCATTTATTAATGTGTGGACCTGGCCATCTAAATTTGTTGTGATTCATGTACATTATCTTTGTATTCTCCACCATATTACTCTAAATCTAAAGCAAAAAAGTTCCACTTTCTAGATCATTAGTTTAGCTTCATGGATAGTGATGTCAACAATCTATAATATTATTTTACATAGTATTTTTAATCTTAGGATTATTTATAGGATAGATTTTGTATCATAGTGGTATATGGATAGTCTACGTAGGAAGTTGAATTGTTATCTTTAAAGATGTGAATAGTAATTTTTTGGTTATAAATAATGTAATATATCTTCATTCATTAAATGTAATAAATTTGGTTTGAACCAAATTCTTGTTTTATTTTTCATCTATAATTGCTAGACTAGAATTGGTATTAGAGCATAGGCTTCATTAATTTTTTCTCCTTCCATTCATTATCCTTGCTACATATTCATTTATATCAAATTAAATATAATAAAACTCAATTTTTATATGGTTTAAGACTACATGGCTACTAGAACAAGGTGTTTTTGACTAATTAGATGGCATTTCAATAAATTAGAGGAGGTTTTATAACTGATTATAGACATGCACAATATTTTTTATCAATTTTAATAGCAATTTTAGGTGAAAATACATATTTATCACTATAAAAAAATTCACTTTAATTGTATATTATTATGTGGCAATGTGTCTTCACTATGTTTTTGTTGGTTCATACTACATGGTTGTATTTGATATCATTGTGTTACACATTAACTTATTTTTCTATTTACCTACTAATAGATTATGTGTTTTTTAGTATTTATAGAGTTTAAACTAATAAAAGGGCATATTTAATGCATATTAATTTATTGGATTGTGTTTCACATTATATGCATGCTATTTGGAACTTCTTATTAGTTTTATGCATTTGCCTATTCACTTTGATCATGTGACATGGTGGGATTTAGTTGTGTGCACTAGTGATGATGATAAAATAATGCATCCCATGTACTTTTAATTGCACCATCTGAATTGAAACATCATGTTCATGTGGATGACCATGTATACAAAGGAGAACATGCATTAATATGATAAGTTAAGCTAATTTTTAAAACTTTTTATTTCCATTAAATGTGTAATTTGTTGAATGGATAGTATTCACATAAGGGAATAATAAATAAGTCATTTTCAAACCAAAATAAAATTAATTTTTCAAAAAATAATATTTTATTTGAAAAAACATTCAAATTGTGCAAAAAAAGTAAAATCGCAACATTCATTATCAATAGTGTCTCTAGTTTGCATTTACAGGTTATGTTACCAAGATATAAATATTATAATTATATCCTAATAGAGATATAATAAATAAATTTATAGAATCATACTTATAAATCCCCAATGAGAAATAAATCAATTTTTTTTCCATTTGATTTGTTACCCATTTGTGACTATAATTAGACGTAAATCCCAAAAGAAATAAAAATTTTAGTATATATGGTAATTTTGCCAACATACAAGAGCTTATATCTAAGTGAGTGTCATAGATATACAAAATACTTTTCATGTAATACCTAGGTACCACGTACCATTATGCTCTCATGTTTTTTAACATCTCTTTCATATATAACTTCATATATAGAAAGGATGATCTTCTTTCATGTACCGATCAGTATATAAGAACCAAAAACATACACAAAGGTTTGTATATCATTGGAGTGGTATATATAAAATGGAATATTTTTTGATAAAGAAGGAACCATTCCATATCCCTATACAACAAACATGTATTCAATTACAAGTATTATTAACACAACACTAACTAAGAAAGATAGTTAGTTAGAATGGTCAAGATATAAGTAAAATACATTATTATTGAATTAATTATGCTTCAACATTTATTATGGGGATGCAAAACCTGATGAACCTAAAGATTAAAATGATATACCATCTTCAAAGTAGATTAATTCAAAATCATTAACCTTGATGTGGGCCTTAGTTGATGTTAAGTATTTTCATCAAATATAGGGTGAAAACATCCTTGTGATGTATTTCAGAAATTTAAGGACCTATATTATTCTCACTCAAAATTGGAGTTCATATAGTTTAGATTTATATTATTCAATCTTGAGTTTAAAAATTGTCATGTCATGAATTCAGCTTCTTAAATCCTAGTGATGTAATGATTTTAGCTTATAAAATCCATGAAATCAAACATGATGTTGATATTAATGGTGTAAAAATAAATGTGTATATTACCACCTTAATAAAATATCTTGTCCCTACATACCCAACGTACTTGGATTATTTTCAAACAAATAATCTGTTTAATACTCTCACCTTTAATCAACTAGTTGAGAAGATAGTCAAAAGAGAAAATTCCTTTAGAATAAAAATATAGTCAAAATGAGGAAACATTTTTATGCTAATAATTTTTTTAATTATTTAAATAATGCAGTAAATGGTAGAGGCAAAGGGAAAAAAAGGGTGAGGTGGAAAATATGAGAAAAATAATCATAAACATGAGAAAAAGAAAAATGACAAAATATATTTAGTTTGAAACTATTTTGGAAGAAAAGGTAGTCATGATACCTATGAATGAAAAACATCATAGGACAACATTTTAATCTTATAGGAAAAAAAGGTAGAAAAGGATAAGAAAAACTTAGAACTAGATTCAATGTAGTTTCCCAATGAATACATTTCCATCTTTGATGAAACAAATAATGCTTTGGAGATTTCAATCTGGGATAATTATTGGGTCATAAACACCAATTATACATGACATATGTCTTTTTAAGTAACTTATTTTAGTGTTTTCATTAATAAATTTGTGTTCAAATATATTTTGGAGATAATTTGTGACCTCAAGGCAAAGATTCAATTCAATTCAAGTCACAAGGGCTTCCAAAATTCATTTTTGAAATGTATTATACATTTCTTAATTTAAAACAAAAAATTTGTCTCTTGTCCTCATTTGAAATTAAGGCCATTCCATTTTAATATATGATGTAGATTTGAATATCACAATTATTCAAACTAGATATGAGGAAGGCAAATAGATAAAACTTAAGGGCGAGAAATGAATGCCAAGGAATTTTTACCATCTTGTTGAAGAAGACATAAAAAATATTATTCTCTACCATGTTATATTTAGGCACACATACTATGAAAACATCCACATAATGTAAAAAATGGTATTTTAGGCTTGCCAACTCTGCCAAAAAAACATTGAAAAGTGTGAAACCTATATATTGGATAAACATGAAAGGGGACTATTTAAAAATGTAGAATGTAAATACAAAATATAATTATATTTAGTTCAATATAACATGTGTTCTTTACCAACTATTTCCATTGGTGGTCACAATTATTTCATGTTGTCCATTGATCACTACAACAAAATGGCTTGGATATATTTTCTAAAGTAAAACTTAAAATCCTTTAGAAGTTTTCAAAAGTTTTAAATAATGGTTCAAAATGAATCCCAATCCTACATTAAGACACTCATAATTTAAAATTGTGGTTAATTCAAGTCAAATGAGTTTTAATCATATCTCAAGCATAATGGAGTCAAACATCATCTCATAACACCTTACACTCCTCAACAACATGGATCATTTGGACATATGAAAATAATTGTGATGAACATGGTTCAAGAAATGTTGTACTTCAAAGGGGAAAATATAAATTTATTCTAATAAATATCTCAAAAAATAGTATATCTCCATAACATGTCACCATCAATAACTCTATAAATGAAAACTCCATATGAAATTTGGTGTCTTTATCTCTCATTAGTGTGACATCTTCAAAGTTTTAGATCCACATACTATGCATTTATCCCCTAGGACAAAATAACTAGAACACAAGAGTCATAAATTCATGATTTTAGGATACTCACATTTCTCAAAGGGATATTGGTTATTTAATTAGAATAACAAGAAATTTATCACCATAATAGATGTGATATTTTGTGAAACTACAATGGACACAACAAAAAAATTCAATAATTGAATCAACTTGAGAAATATTCCAATTTTAGTGTTTTAGATTAAGGTAAAAATAGGTTTTGAAGAGGCCCCGAAACCCTTTACAGATCAAAAAAGATAAAGCAATACAAACTGCCTAGATAGGTAAACCCACTGAAAAATAGTAACTAAACCAAGTTTTACATGGACATAAAATTGACAAAATAAACCAGTAAAAGCTCCCCAAGTTTTACAAGGACCTGATACCTAAACAAGAAAACCAGGCTCAATGACTTGAAACAAGAATCCAGGTTTTACAGGGACCTGTAACCTTAAAAAACCACACAATAATAGATCTACACATTACAATGCCACATAAACATGAGGAAGAGTTTAAGGGAGCTGCATGAATGTCTGCCCTCTGTCCCCTACCCCAACCATACATTTAATGAAACAATCCCCAGAACCATCACAACCATCGTCCAATCCACCCATCTGATCGTCTACCCATTCTCCCCCTCTACTGAACTCAGAGGAATCACCACCTTGGCAATCAAAATTTTGTCAAAGATGTCTAAAAACACTTCTACATGAGCCATGACCCCATAGACAGAAGGCAATGGTGAATAACCAGATCTGGTAACCACCCCTACAAAACATATCTTCAAACTTGACCCTGGGGTAACAACAGAAATAGAGCTCCTCCTGATCTGCTATCATCACCATAACTATCGCCACAAGGATCTTTACTAGGCATTCCCCATAGCTGAACCCTCACCACATGCGCTGGTCAAATATCTCAGTGGCCTCCTCCTCTCCACGCATTGTTTTTGACATTCCAAATAGGGAAACAAAGTTTCCCCCATCACGCAAAAAAGGATTTTTGTTTTTGCCCGTGTTCCACACAAAAAATGCACTACCCAAAATAGACAGCGCCACCAACAAACCCCCAAATCCATCACCACCACCACCCTTTCCAACCACCCATACATCTGCAAGATCACCCCCTCTACATAGAGGACTCTCTGCCATGGCATACAAAATATCACCAAAGAAATCACCGATCCGCTTAGTACAGGGTATTGGTCAGCACGGCGGCCACGAAATGGGAAATTGAGGTAAAAAACAAATCTGCGCAAAAAGAAATAAAATTTACAGTGCTACGCATACACATACAAAGAAGGCAATGAGGGGGCCGCACAGACACAAACCCCCAACCCTCCTCCAAAAAACCCTGCAATAATAGAGCACATTGGCCACACTCCATCACCGCCCACACCTCACTACACCATCCATACTTGGAAGTCCCTGCGTGCGCCCTTCGTCGTGGCTACGATGGTCGGACGCGTGTAGGATTTCAAACCCTCAGCTGAACGTGTGTGCAAGATAATTTTTATTCCAATTTTGATTTTTTCAAAGAGGTTTATATGGAATTTATAAATATTTAAGTTATACAATTTTATTGGTAAAAATTTTAATATCTATTGATCTGATAAATAAAAATGACACCCACTTATAAAATAAAGTGAAACTTCATTATAAGATGGTTTGATGCTAGAAAATGAAAGATATTCAAATAAATAAAATGAGGCACTTATGACTTCACAATATACTTTAAAAAATATACTAAAATGGGTCGAATAGACATTGAAAGATGTTGAACCTGATAAAGTTGAAAAAAGGGCACTATAAGTGCACATACACGCACACAATAATCAGACAAGTTAATAGATGAACATAAATATAAGATATAAAAATTTACCTTAGAATACCCTCTATAAGAAGTCAATATTGATTTTGACTTTGAACACACCTTAAAAAATATAAAAATATTGATGCACGGAAACTAGTAATGAAAAATAAGAATGATTCATTGGTGAAAAATAGAACATAGAAATTGGTTTATCCTCTAATCAGTTATAAACCTATTGGATTAAAGTGGGACATTTGAAACAAGTAAAAATTAGATGGATCACTTAAAAAACATAAATCACATCTTTTTTTATGGTATTTTATCAAAAAATAAGTAATAAACTATGATGAAACATTTGTACCATAGTAAAATGGATTACCATTTGAATAATGTTGGCTTTGGAAACCCACGATGGATGGAAAGTTCACAAAATGGACATAATTTTTTTTTTGAATGGTGATCTCAAATAAATATTGTACATGACTAAGTTTAAATATTTTCTAGTAAATAGATAAGAGAACAAAGTGTGTAAGATAGAACAATAATTTTATGGTTTGAAACAACCCCCAAGAGCATGGTACAACAAAATAAATGAGAACCTCTTGAACATGAACTTAAAACAATATGGGTTTAAATATGAAACTCATTTTTGTCAAAATAATTGGAAGAATGGTTTAATTTATAGTGCTCTACCTATATGATCTACTCATCATAGTAATTAATGAGAGGTACACTATAAATTTCAATTCATAATTGATGAAAGGATTTTAATGATAAATTTAGGTTAATCTCTATTACTATTTGGTTACGAAAGTGATTCAAAAATCAAATTATATCTTCATCACTCAACATAAATATATTGGTGAAACTTTGAACAAATTCATCATGATGGATTTTAAGCCTCTCAATATGAAAATGGAACAAAATATGAAATTGGTATTAAAAGATACCACAAATTTATTAGATGATACTAAATATATGAAAATCATTGGAAGCCTAATATATGTGACCAAACTAGACCAAATATTTATTTTTCTATTGGTTTTATTTATCGATTCATGTAACAACCTAGTGAAATAAATTATGTAGTACAAAAAACTCCTTATCTAAAAGTAATATATAATTTTGGGCTCAAAAACTTAAGTGCAAAATACTTCAAATTAGTTGGCTATTTATATTCTAACTATGTTGGTGGTTTTTAAGATGGGAAATATATTGATATTTTTCTAATTAATTTTGGAACAATAGTTGTTTGTTATAATTTAAATAATTAGTTAGTATTAGTAATTTCTTCAACATAAGTAGAAGAAACAAAAATTTTATAGGTAACCAAAGAACTTTTGTGGCTTGTAAGGGTTATTTAAGATTTCTAAGAGACATAGGTTTCATCAACACCTCTCATGGTTTAAAACATGTCTAAAACTTAAATGGGAAATAATCTAGTCTTTCATGAAAAAAATAAGCATTTCAACACCAAATTTCATTTTATTTGACATTATGTGAAATATGGAAGTGAAAAATTACCATATTATCTTGTTTTAGAACAATAATCAAACATCTTGATAAAATTACTTGGAAGATAAACATTTGAAAAATTTAGATGCATTTTTGGTCTCACAATTTCCCTTATAGATTAAGGGTGGGGTGTAATATTATCTTACATAATAATTTTATTCCTAAGAGTAACTTTAGGAGATTTTTTGTCTTGTAGTGTTCTATGGATAGTCTCTGTAGGAAGTTGAATAGTCTTATTAGAATATGAGCTGAATAGTTACTAGTTTGGATATAAATAATGCAATATATTTTCAATCATTTAATTAAATAAATTTGGTTTTCACCAGATTATAGTTTTATTTTTCATACATAATTTATGACCTAAAATAATCATATGTTGGTGGTTATTAACAGTGTCTTCCTTTACTAGAAGTGTCCTAGGATGATTTAATAGCTAGTTTTCCAATTAAAAACTCTCACTTTCCCTAGCACACACACACTACTTGTAAATTATGTGGAAAAATTACCCAAAAAATAATGTATATATAAACATTAATCCTAAGGACATTCCTATCTATAAAGCACATAGAATCTAGCATTCATCTTGGTAAAGCTTGAGAAATTTATTTATACATTCTTGAGGCACTATCCAAAAGAATCCAAATCTAAAAAACTCGTTAAAATAACAATCCTAAAATCAAAGTTTAAATACTATCAAAATGTCAAATTTTTATACAATCATCTCTTAAAAGACAAATATTTCTATTTAAATCTAGTGGAACATGAATGCTCATAAATTCACATAGGTGGGAGAACTATGTGCAATTTGAGACATCTTCAAAGTATTGGAACACAAGCAAAACTTATTCACTTAGTGTGGAGTGGTTGGGGATGTCTAAGCCATTATTACACCCTTATTTTAGTTCAATCATGTGTTAAAAGTAGAGCTATATGTTATAGGAAAATGAAGATAAAATATATTTTTTGATAGGACTGAGGGTCAAAAAATATTTAATAATAATCCAAATGGATAGGTATTTTGATTTTTGGTAGAATAAAATCAAATGGATAGTTACAATAGATAGTGGACATGATCAATATCTATAAGAGTTTGGGATTATTGACAGTGTCTAAACATCTTCTTATAGTCTATTTCTAAAGCTGATAGTCATAGACCTTATTCATAACACTTTAATATGACTGTATATAGATAATGAACAAATAAATTATAATATCAGCTAAGGGTCTTGTCCATTGGTCATTTATATTTATTAAGTGCATTCAATATCTATTTACTAATTAAAATTTATACATGGAATTAACTTTTTATGTAATTTTAATTTCAATACTCTTGGCATACTTAGATATCCTAAATCCAAAATTTGTTAAACTTATAGCAAATTTGATCAATATTTTGAGCATGGTAAACCCTAAGTATTTATCCATTAGGGTTTCATTATTCATTATGGTCTTATATTTATTTTACATGAAGGATTTGAGATTTGATTTTTTTTCCCCCTTATTAGGAAATAATCTACACATTTGTACCCTATATTTCTTGTTGTTTTCAAAATTATATATTTTTCCATGTAAGAATACTAGCTCTCTTGCACTTGTAAGAAAATGTTATGGGTTAAATTATGTTGTAATTGAGAATATTATGATATGTTTGGTCTAACCACATGTGTGTGTGTGTGTGTGTGTGTGATCTAAAAAGAAAAAAATAGATGAAATGAAAATTCCTCCTTATATTAATGTGAAATTTAATAATGAGAACATAGTGGCTAAAGAATATGTTATTAAGGATGACATGCTTAAAATTGAATATTATTACAAAAAAGATAATGTATATAATTATGGATATCAAGGTAGAGTATATACTGGTGATTTTAATGGAGTGGATCCTCTATAAGTAAAATCACTTTCCTAGTTTCAAAGTAAAATTAATAGGAAATACAATTTGGATAAGATCTTGAAAGTAACATAAGACATTAGATGGAGTGTTAAAATAATTTTTAGTTTATGTATAATCCTAATGATTTTAAATAATAGAGTTATTATCATGTGTAAAAGACATATATTTAACATTTAAAACATCAATAGAAGATTGCATAGTTTGTATTTTCTCAATAAAAGAGGCTTGTAAAGCATTTAATGTGTCACTTTGACATATAATTTGGTGTTTAATGGCACTAACTTCATCATTTTTCAAAGCAATTTGATGCAATGTTTTTTAAGGTAAAAATAACTAGTTTGAATAATATTGCACATGAATACACAAGTTTTAAGCAAAATATCCATTAAGGCAAATAATGATTAACTTGTAAATCTAAGTCCACACCAAAATTCCAAATATATTTTTTTTAAATAATTTTTTTTGTTAATTCCACTAATAATAAAATCCTTATAAAAAATTAGGGTTGCCAAAAAAACAACTTTCACAAAGTTAGATGGAAATCTTATTTTAAGATTTAAAGTTTGTATTTTTTTTGTTTTTGAAAAACATTTACCAATTTAATTTAAAAAAGTGTTAAGTATTATTAAAATAATAGTGTCACATATACCTCATCGGATATGAAATTTTTCTAAGATAAAAGGCAAATTTTCTTTTAAAAAAACCATTTTTTAAAAAAAAAATATTGCTTTTGTTTAGAAAAAACAAATAATGGATTTGAAAGGATAAAAATATTTGTTTTTTGTTATATATATTTAAAAAATTAAATCATGAAAAATATTTATAATAATAATTATGACAAAAATAGCTAAAAATAAAAATTAATAAAAATTAACCATATTTTTTATGATTTATAGAAAATGGTGATCTAAGTTTTTCCAAAATTTTGTTAGTATGTTATTAGATGACATATTGACAAAACCCAATTTTTTTTAAAATTATAGTTTCTAAATAAAAATATATGTCTCCTATTTTATAAAGGTTTTGGTTAAACATGACTCTAAAATTAAAAGAAATAGTTCAAAAAACTCCTTGATTGAGATACGTACAACATGAAGTTAGAAGAATGGAAATATAATTAATAATTAAGAATATTTAGTTTATAGGTTAATATAAATATTAAAATAAATTTAAAATGGTTTCCAATGGTGTAAAAACTTATTAAAAAATGTCAATTTTTTTAATTTTCTCCACCAAATAAACTGCACACACTCAAATTTAATGTTAAAAAAAATAACTTGCTCTGATACCTTAAAATAATATTGCTAAAAATAAAATAAAAACATTTAATAATAAATTAGAAAAAACTTAAGGATAAATTTTAGTTTTGAATGAAAACAAACCACAAATTTTATGTTATGACCCTACCTTTTTATAATCTATTTTACTACTAAAACATTACTATTATTGTTGTAAAATTTACTACTAGTTATAGTGGTATATGGACTGCATGTTTAATTTTGCACTTGATAATTTTATGGATTATTACTATAGTTGATATTATTACAATTCTATAATCATTTATAATTTTTTTAATAAGGTACTATTGATGTAATTTTGTGGTTACAGGTACTATCTTATGAGCTAGGTAGATGTCGGTATTGGTACACCTAGCACTGAAGAAAATTTTGAGCAATCAGACAAGTCTGATAGGTATACTTGTTTGTGGTTATGTTTTTTGTCATTTGGACATCCTTTTTAGTCATTTATTAAGTCTTTGTCATGACATTGGTACTTGTTGAATTTTATTGTATGTTGTTTTTTACTTTTATCTTATTTTCATAAAGTTGTTATATTCCATTATTGGTTTATGTCTACAGTCTTTCATTCCACCTCCACAAATAAATAATACCTACTCCTTCCATGAAAAATCCATTTTACTCTTGCACACCTGCATGGATTATACTCACCTGATTGGATGAATTACCTAGGACCTACATAGACCTACCCTTCATACCCTTTGGACTATTTCTTTGACTATATAAAAACCTTATATTCATAAGGTGGTGGCATAGTTATTCATGGCTTGTTTATTTTATGTGATAACATTAACATTAACATTAAACATTGTTTTAATTATTTGTTTTAATTGATATAGGGTGGATGGAATATTATGGTTAATTAATTTATTAAAATTTATGACTGTCGGTGGCATAGTACTTGGGAGTTAGGATGTTAATTAGTCTTGTTAGTGTTAATTATCTTTATCAATAATTAACATGTGTTTTCATTAGTTGGTATTTTGGGTTGATGGATTGATCCTTTAGGATAGGTCAATTAATGACCATTGAATTCATGGAAAATATGGTAGGGGATTGCATTGGGGAATGTAGGAGGATTTCTCTATCCTCACATTCAATGTAGACATTAAATGGGTATGGGGAAACAAGATGAAAGGTATGGATAATTAGCCAATGGATGGGAATATTTTATGGGGTTAGGAAGATGGAAAATAAATGGGGAATTAATGGAACATGATTTGTTTTTATGGCAATCATGTTAGATTTTGGATTTATGATTTAGAAAAGTTGAAGGTTTCAATTTCTATCTTATTGGATTTTAATATTTTTTAATGCATTTTTAAGTAAGATATATTTCACTTAATTCTTTTTATTTTAATGAAGAATTATTGGAAAAATAAATTTTTTGCATACACAGCCAGAAGTCTTAGGACTTCTACATGCATATGCATACTTTCAAAAGTTTTGATGTAAGTTGATAGTGACATTTGCATATAAAATTCTAAATGGACATATATGTGGTTATCATATTATTTTTTATTCATTGGTTTTCTATTAAATATTTAACATTTTCTTTGACTCTATGTGTGGAAATGGTTCATTGGTTTTATGTTTTGATACCCCATAGGGTTTGTCTTTTCTATGCAATAAATAGAAAAATGGTGATTTTTATTACCTTATTATGTGCATAATATATGTATTTATGGGTATTTATCAAAAATATGTATAGGTTTTATGGTTTAAATTTATTCATTATGTATAGACTTATGTCATTATGTTTTTATGTACAACTCCTTTATAGACTCAGCACCGATAAAATCTGACTATGCATATGATGATATGTTACTGTGTGTTCTTAGTTTTATTAAATCATAATGTTTCTTTATTGGATGCATGCAATAATGTTAATGGTTGCTTGTATTTGTCATGTTAATTCTTATGTTTTCCATTATTAATTATAATGTGATTGTTGACTTGGGGTTTCCAATAATACTGGCTGGTAAAGTTGTGTGTGTTCCACAAAACATTTTTGAGTTATTTATATAATATGAATATGTTTGTTTATTGTTTTATTTATGGTATTAAAATGGATCTTGGCCATTATATGTTTTTAATATGTATTTGATTCATATTTCTTCACTTTGATATAACTATATCTTGATTTATTATGAGAATGGAACTAGATTTATCTATTTTCATTTGGGATGAATTCATATTGGGTTAATTACTATTTGTCTGTGGATTTTTATTTTGATTGGGTTTCAATTTTATGGTCAGGTGAGTTAATATATTTACTTCTAAGAAATACGGATGCCTTCTTTACTCCACTTTACTATTCTTAAAAAATAAATGTTACTACTTTTAATAGTTTCCTTTGTATTTTTGGAAAATAATTATGACTAGGTTTTTTGACTATTTTTAGATACGTCTTTGGGTTGATTATACTTTATATGGATGATAGTGGGGTTTATATATATATCTTAGTTTTGTTTTCTTATGTCATGGCCTTGGATCTAAACTTCAATTGGGTTTGTTTTATCCTTGATTATGTTTTATATCTTTGTGTCTTGATTTTTAAAGGCATAGTAAAATGAGTTTGGGTGTTAAACTTTGACTATGATTTAAATATTTAAATATTATTGGATTGTGGTTTAATCAAACCTATTATTGAATTTTGAGGGCATTATTAAGTTGGGTTTTTTGTATGTTTGGATCCTACATAATAATTAATGGATCACCTATATTAATATGGTGTGCATATGTATGGTTATATTCTACTAGGTCAAAGAGGGTTTCAAAGAAGTCTGAAGGAGTTTTCATTTATATTTATGGAATACTTGGGTTTATGTTAAACCTATAAACATTGGAAATGTTATAATTCTGGTTTAAATTATCATATTTGTCTAAGTGAATTTTACATTATTTTAATTCGGTTGTGAGTTCATTATGTTTACCTAGTCATCATTCCAAGACTAGACCTAAATGATTAAAATAATTAGCATATTGTATACCTAGTATAAATTGGTTGTCAGGATGGTTGAGGATGATCATATACTTGGATGGGGATCCAAGGTGGTTATCTCAAAAACTATAGAATGGGTCAACTTTTAATCCCTTATATATCATTTGGTAGCTATGATAGACATCCTTTCTTTTTATCTATATAGAATATGGATTAATTATTCTTGTCTCACCTTGAAATGGAATCATTGTCTTCTTTTTTATTATTTTATTATCAAAATTTCCTCTAGTTGGAAATTTGATTCCTTAGAATTCCCTTCACATCCCTTATTTCTTCAACCACCATCCTAATGATGGTGGGGCTCCTAGGGTTGGTTGGGAGGGCCTATCTAATTCATCCTCTTTCTTCTCCATGATTTGGTGGTTTTGTGTGCAAATGAAGTAAGTTGGTAATAATTTAATTATGTTTTATTTACTTAGTCAATTAAAATAATGATAATTGAGTTAGATAGTATGAAATATTGATTATCATGGATTGATCATATTAATACTAACTTGTGTTGATAATGGAATACAAAATTTAAATGGGTGGCTAAATATTGCTTGAAGAGTAAGATGGATAAGTTAATATATATTGCTAAAGGCAATACACTTCAGGTATATTAAGTTATTAGATATTCATTTTACCTTTATCCATGTTGTTAAAGCATTATGTTAATGTTATTAATTGTATAACTACTCTTCCAACATTAATATCTAATCAAGTTGAGTTGACATGGGATCTTGTGTATTATTCACCCAAATTAATTATTATTATATCGATTCATTGGTTTAACTAGATGATCTAGATACTCAAATTAGATCTATTTAATGTTATCCTAACAAGATTTACTTAGACAATTAGACAAGATTTATTAAAATCATATTGTGTATAATTGATAATAATATTGATCATTCTGCTCTAATGCAGGAGTAATCTTTTGGTTAGATTATATAGACAATTAGATCCATATTTTGTTGTTTTGATTCAAAAATACATAGAGTTATTTTAAGCATGTAAATATCTCAAAAATTATATTTGATTTATCACATTATATTTTTTGAATCTAATTACATATATGAATGGTATATGGTTTCTTAGTTGTTTCTAACTATGCATAAACTATCTAATATTACTAGTTGTTGGTGCATGTAGAAACGTAAACAAAATTCTCACTTCTAATACACACTCTAGACATACTTGGTTTCATACAAAGGTATTTATGTTGTATATATTAGATCTGAAGGATATTACTCTTGTTTTTTCATTTTATAATAAATTATTTATAATTTGACCTACTCTATTTGTTTAAATAAAATGTTCATAAATAATGCATATCATTTATGTGTAAGTTAGTTATGTAATAAGATGAATTTGAAATGTATTAAATAGATTGTTTGAATATAATGTTGTCATTATGAATCAATTATATGAAATGATAAATTTGAATAGTGTTTCTACTTCATTTTATATTCATTAATTTACAACTAAGGCATGCATACTTGCTGATTTTTATGTCCTTGGGATGCATGTGCTTTCACTTCCCCTTGTAATAGCTGAGCATGCTTTCCTTAATTCCCATGGTTTTCCCAAAAAAAAAATTTAAAATTTCCTTCAGTTTAACATTTTATTAGGGTTCAATTTAACTTAAAACTGAGCTAAACTATGTCTGTATATGTTTGTGTTTCATTTTATTAAATGTTGTGCTCATCTAGTTCATTTAAATACAAGCTTAGCTATACTTTTTCAATTTTGGAAAGTGGTGGTTCATTATGTATGAATTTACTTAGATGATAATGGAAAAATTGTATGAAAATAATGTATCCTTTTATTATATAGTTATCCAAAAATGACTCAACTATTTGATTAATACATAAATTATTTCCCTTGAAATGATAGATAATTAAGGACTAATTATGGTTGAATTATGTCTCAAACTCTCTTATTTTATAATTTCACTTTATCTATGCCAATATAATTTCATTATATGGATTCATTATTTTACTACCTAAAATTTATTTAAGGAATGATGATATTGATTATAACTATATCATTGATCTTTATTCTAAATAATGGCATCCATGTTTAATAAATTAAAGTTGTATGAGCTATTGAAATAATGGTGTGGTGACCTTAAAGTCCATGAGGTGTTTATGACCTCAGATTTTATCACTTTGAAACCTATAGTTTTAAATATGATCTTCTTTTTATATAATAATGTTTTTTCTGCATGATTGATTATAAATTTGCATGTGTTGAATTGATTACCGATTGTTGGTTATGCTTGTTTGTTTGAAATCATGTTTAATTATGAGGTTATAAACCTATAATTTTATCATTAACCTATTTTAAATTGAATGATAAATTAATATGTTATAGTTATCCTTCCTATTTAAACTAATCTTTGAACTTAATCATCCTCAAGTGGGACTAAAACCCACTGAGAAGAGTAAGGTATTTACCTAAGGTTAATGACCTAGAAATGGTCCTATGTGGAAGTATGAGTGACACATATGATTCTCATGTCCTATTCATGTATGTGTACAATGATATACCCCAAAACCAATAAAACATCCATTAAATTAACACACTTCCCCATATCACCTTTTGTATGTAGCCACTTCTAGTTAATTAACTCAATTCACCTCCTTTAGTTCTAGTTGTGCATATGTGAGTGCACTAAATGCTCATCACTTTTATTAGTGAATGATTTAATTGGGTATAATACACATTGAAAAAATAATCTAATATAAAATTGTAGAATTTTTTGGGGGTTGTTTCATTTGAGGTGAGATATTTGACAAGTGGGAAAATCATCAAATAGATTAAAATGCTACAATTGATTAAAAGTCTTGAAATAATGAGTCTCTAAGTACATTTAGATAATAATATAATAGATATAGAGATAATGGCATTGATATAAAATATCATCACAAGGATGAAATATCTAGAGATAGATCAATATTGTAAAACATCAAGAATTAGAGAGAAGAGCTCAATAAATAGAGCTAGAAGGAATAAGTAGTTATATGCTCAATATTCAAATGTGTGAAAAGTGTCTTTAATCCTCTTATGAGTGATGAGGATGTGTGTGACATGTAGGAGGAGGATTTTATTATGAAATTAACTCCTAAATATAAAAAATGGATAAGATATGTGAGTGACACCTAATAAAGGTAGGATAAAGGGTATTTATAAATATAATAAATACACACATAACTAAGACTTGAGATAAACCTATTGTGTACCTCAATAAGATTAATTATCCAAAAAATGATAAACAATTATAAGGTTGTATATAACCTAATTTGGTACAAACCTGGTTTCATAATACCTTTAGGAAACTTTACATATATGGATCTCAAACTATAAACTAAGTGTTTAGTGGTGAATCTATTTTTGGTATTTAAATTATCATGTCAACTATATTTAGTTGTATGACACCTATGTCTTATTTTATTCACCTTTATTATCCATATTACAAAGATTTTTGGCCCTTTATTTTATTGTGGAGTCATTTTAGACCTTGAACAAGTTCCACCATTTATGATCAGTATCTACTGTTGACACTAAACAAATATGATGGAAGTGACCCAATAATATTTTCAAATTATTTTGGGAATGTTTCACTTTATGACCATTCTTTAGGCACATTTGGGTTTTTTATTGGATTTTACATGCCCCTATGTCCTTGAATAAAATTTATAGGCTCCTATATGTACAAAGTCACTAAAAGATATTTAGGGATGAATTTAGAGGCTTTAATAATATTATCAAGATCTATAAAATATTACATATTAAAATTATAGAATAATTAGAGATAAATTTGAATCTTACAAAGGTAAATTTACATCTACATGCTTATATCAAGGGTAATATAGGATAAAAATCATCTAGGCTTGCATCAAAAATTACAAATACAAACATATTAATGAGGGTTTTATTATCTTTCAAAATAATGGAGTTTTATTCCTAAATAATAAATAGGTCTGGAGTAAATTAAATCAATAAATAATGTGGAATAAAAAAACTACTAATTTATGTAAACAAATTATATTTTTTCCTTTTTTAAAAATAGTAATAATTGAGATAAAATATGACTTAGCTTATTCTAAGTTGTCTGATATGAGACATGGCCTAAGAATTTAGGTATAGAACTAAGACAGTGTTGGAAATAGGTTCCTGAACTTCATTTTTTGATTGGATAGGAGCACCAAAAATGGGACACCATACTATTAGACATTGTAGTACTTTTCCAATGTTATTATCTAGGTGATCTAAGTTTCTTAGGTTTTTCTCATTAGGTCTATGTTACCCTGTCAGTGAAATATTAAAACCTAAAAGTTTATGGAGCTCATTGTGTATATATTTCAATCTTCAAAATCCCTAGGAGCTCTTTTTTGCTTAAACTTGAAAGGAAACTTAGGAAAGAGAGATAAGAGGTTAATGTGTAAGGGATACACTAGATGCAATTCACACCCCATGTGTGGGTACGCTACCTACATAACAATATTATGAGGAGGGATAAAGCTAATGTGGTTCTCCCATTGAAGTGTGTGGTGCAATTGTGTATAAAAATGCAACTAGATGCAAAACTGGGTATACTTCAGATGGCTAGGGACTAGTTCAAGGGTTTAAATAAGCTTGGAATAATATTGGAATGTTGTATACAAAGAATAGGGAAAATTTCTTGAGTGTACTTGCTTGTATTCTTAATTTTATCTTGTAAATGAGTGCCAACCTTTCTAAATGGAGTTTGAATGGCCTTTTTATAGGGGATTTAATGATTATGGGTTAAATGAATTTGCATTAGGCTGACATGAATTAGGATAAGGATTTGGGAAAATATGACCATTAGAACCTATTTTTCACTTAAACAATAGTTCCAAAAATATGACACCATAGGTTTCAACACTCCTATCCAAGGTAGGTGTTGTTGTCTAAAGGGAATGAGACCTAGGGGGATAGATATGGGCGTAAAATAGATACCTAGGTCTGTAAAGGTTAAGTTATAAAGGTTGTGGATGACTAGGAATTAGTGAAATAAAAGCCTAAAAGGGTTGTGTAAGTAAGTAAGAGGACCTATGGATTAGGTATCTTTAGCCATAATCAAGTAACCAAAATTCACATTTTATATGACTACATTTACCCCTGATTTAATTTAGTGATTCAATAAAGAAAAATACTAGGATAAAGGAAAAAATTAGAAAGCATGCCTAAACTTACCTACAAAGGTGAAGCCCATGAAGTTGTGTGATGTTGGACATGCATAGAGAGAGCATGTTGTGAAGTGTGAATCTCTAATGAAAAACATAGAGTCTATCAGTTCTTAGTAAATACTCTATATATAAAATAAGAATGTACAAAAGTTGGGTAAGAGAGGGAGGAATAAAAAGGAATGAATAAACCTCAATGGGTATTCAAACTAATAAAAAACATGTTGTGATGTTGGATTATGTTAGATGATGTTGGGCATGTATTGAATCAAGAGTAATATCATAAACAGAGTTGATTGCTCAATTCCATAGAAAGTGGCTCAATAATGAAAAGGTAGGCCCTTTGGATTTATTGTCACCAACTAAGTAAAGTTAACAAATCGTGCATGTGCTAATTTATGTTTGGATTATGTGTCTAATCCCTCTAAATAGGTGGCTCAAGAATACAAAGGCTAGCTAGTCCTTTTGCTCCATCATTACCCCATGAAGTGAAGCTATAAAGTGATACCAATATAGAATAGATGTCATATGAGATGGATCATGGATCCCATGGATGTTCTAAAAATATGATAATGTGGCATAGATAGATAGATGTATGTTGGAAACTAGGCCACTCTTGGCCATTCTAAAAGATGGAGATTAGGCCTGTATGAAAGCCACTTTAAAATTGATGCACTAGGCTTATGTGAAAGCTAACTCAGGAACTTAGGTAATCAAGAAGTTCAACTTGTATGATAGTTCAACTTGAAAAATATGCCAGCCACCTATAGATGGATTAAGGCACATAACTAATGAGAATTCATAGGTAATAAACTAAACTCAAAAACAAAAGAAGACCAATGTACCATCCACATTACCCCCAATCAATGGTGTCTTAAACATGGATTCTAATCTATAGGTTATCTCAACTCCCTAATCTAAAACTGGAAGTGAGATCCATCATGCCATGCATGATACCCCCTATACCTAGATTCCTTGAGAAAAATTTACTAAAACTACTAATTCTAAATAATTTAGATGTGTAAAAATTGTAGTTGAGCTAAACTCTTTTCCTATTACTAGAAAACTTGGGTGTTTTTATGCCTGGATAAGAACACCAAAATTAATACACCCTTATGTTTGGCATTGCTATCCATTTTTGGTGCTATTTTCTTGTGCCAAAACTTGTTGATCTAGAATTATCACTATTTTTCTATTTTATTTTGATTGGTTAGATCTATAGATTTTGAACTAGGTGACCTGAATGCTGCTATTTTGATTACTAAGAGATTTTATCTCTATGACAAAACCCTTGTTTGTTTCCCCCTCTTATGAGGGTAGGAATTATTGAACTTTCAATGACTACCCTTAGAATAAAAATGTCCTACAAGTGTGTTATGATGCATAGATACATGATATAATAATGATATTTGACAAGATATCTCTAAATATAACAATTTTTGCATTGAGAGATTGTTAGATCAATAGGGGTATGCCTAGATAGATATAAAAATGTAAAAGCATGTGCAATGTACTAAACTAGAACTAGAAATGTTATATGTTAGTTGTTAGTTTTTAGTAAGGAGGGATGGAGCATGATGTCCATCATGGCATCCAAAAAGGAAAAATAAATGCATGATATGGATCATGGCATTATAAACAAGGACAATTAAGAAGAAAGAAGCATAAAAGGGTGGCCAAGGGGTCAACCAAACAAGGGACATGGGCACATGTCACTCATACTAGAAAGCAAACATACAAGGCATGTTCAAATGTCTCATACACATATAATTTTAAATAAGAAAATATTGTCACATTAAAGAGTACACATGAGGGACATTAGCAAATGTCTAAAGGTACACATACATGAAAAAGAATCAAGGAACATTGGAAAATGTCCTAAGGCACATATAAGAAGCAAAATTGGAACTGGAGATGTAATCACACAAGCTATGTTAAGCAAGGAATGAAAGCAAGTAAACTAGAAATATAAATACATCTAACTAATCAAAGCAAAAAGTGAAAGTATGTAAGACATGTTAGTACAATACTACGTATATGCTAAGAGATACACAAGTTCTAGATAGTAGTTAAATGCTGATATAGTAATTTGTGTAATCGAGTAAGTAATGTACATTAGTATGATAACTTAGAGTATGTAGTGTTAGATTGACATAACCTAGATGGTGTTGTCATGTAGAATACGCCCCCAATGGGTATATATATCAATGTGTGTCTTGAATTTAGAAATAATAATGTCCATTCAATAGGTAGAGTGAAGTGATCAAGTAGTTGGATGTCACTGCACACACTCAAAAGAGATCAAGTGAAGCATGGTAATATAGAAAATTTGACATACAATAACATAAAACAACAAATGTAAGTCTAGCATAATAGTAGTAATGTGAAGCATAGATGATGTATACAATCAAATTTTTTTTTGTTTTGGATATATTTGAATGTTTTTGGTATTTTTGAAATGTTTGAATTATGTGTATATAATCACAAGAAGACTATGTACATGAAGTGTTGAGAACTATGTAAAAGAAAGTCTATAAAGAAATGATACTAACTGATGAGTCTCATGGGAGACTCCCTATCATATTGCCCTGTATCAAGAAGAAGGATCATGCATGATCATGAAGCATGGTGGGAATGTTGAGACTATGGATATAAAAGCTATGTATATTTTAAATTCTCTAAAATATCTATAGTGGAAACCAAAAATTGGGTCCAATTATAACTTTGAAAAGTGGATGCAACTTTAGGGCTCTTAGGGACCCATTTGGAAGTAGGAGAATCTATCTAAACATGTGCTCTATGTGTAGATTCATTAGATCTCAATTATACTAATCTAGGTTTGAACATTATAGCTAGAAGCTATATAGAATCTTGAAGCTATGGAGGTGTATGAACTCTCTATGCTAGTAATGAAGTTCTCTATTCTGGCTAAATCTAGATTAGAAGAAGATCTGTAATAGGTGGAGGAGCTAAAACTAAATCAGAAAGGGTGTTAAATTGAGTGACAAAGCTATAACCATGGGTGTAATCAACCTTCCTATCTTTGGAAACTTGGGTGATAGCATGTACACATAATCTAGTATAGACATAGAGTTGGTAGTAGGTGTGGGATAAGATCTAGATGAACCAAGTTTGAAGAGAGGAGGGATAAATATAACCAATAGTGTTTGTTTTTATCTAGTAGTGATAGGGAGATACTTAAAAGTAGCCAAATATTTAGATACATCTAAGTAGAAACCATGTATATTAATATTATTATAAATAATACTCCACATATTAGATAGTAAATAAGGGATAAAGAGCATGGAATTGTGCAGTAATGCATTAAATTTTTTGACTTTAATCATTATATTTCTAATATGTTTTGCAAGATAGTCTTGAAAAAAATTCCTCATAAGAGAGAAAATGTATGTAATAGAGAGCTTTACATTGTGTATGAATGCATAGAAAATTTTGACATGAATCATAACATTTCTAACATGTTTAACATGATAAGCTTGAAAACTTTTCCACATGAGAAATAGAAAGTAAAGAGTAGAGATCATGAATTTTTCATAAATGAATATAAGCTTTTGACATGTAACATAAAATTTAGAATTCATTTATAAAAATTGAGTTGGTATTTATTTCATAAGAGCAAAAGAGAATATGCAAAATTAATTTAGAAATTTTGTGCAATTTTGGCCATGAATTTTGTAATATGAAACATAATCATGAAATGCAAAGGATGAATATTTGTACTAACATATTATAGAATTCATAATTCATGTACATTATAGGTCCCATTATGGTTTCCTTTTTATTTGTAAGAAATGTAAGAAAAATTTGTACATAAGTGAGAATCATTTTCGTAATTTGATTATGGATGTAAGGTGATACCTCAAGAAGAAAATTAGGAGCTAGTAAATGAAACTAGGGATTTTTTTTTAAAAAAAAGAGTAAAATACTATGATTTTATAAACTTTAAAATGATTTTTTAATTTCAATATGCAACTTAAAATTTAGAAAATGATTGGAAAATTATAAGAAAATTACTAGGACCTAGTTGATGCAACTAGAGATTTTTCAAAAATATTTTTGTAAAATACTTTGAATGTATGAAATTTGAAGTGATTTTATGATTTTAATATGTAACTAAAAACTCAAAAAATAATTAAAAAATTACCAAAAAATTACTTGGAGCTGGTTCATGCAACTAGGTATTTTTGACTGAATTTTTAAAATTAGTATGAAAATTTTAAAATTTTGATATGAATTTATAGAAAATTTCCTTGAAAATTTTAGGAAAAATTATAAAATATTTATAAAATTAACAATATATTTTTCCTTGTATTTGGTGTGTGTTTGTATGCAAAAAGGACCTAGTATGTGCAAACTAGGGTTTTTATGAAATATATTGATAAATTTTAAATTAATCTATATATTTATGATTTTTAAATATAGTAAAAATTAGTAAATTATGGTAAAAAAATTAGAAATAATTTACCCTAGGGTTTTTAGTGTTTTTGTGTGAAATTTGAAGTAAGTCAGGTTCACCAAATGTTTTATTATTTTTTAGAATAATGAAGTTTTATTCCTAATTAATAAATAGGTCTAGAGTAAAGTAAATAAATAAATAATGTGCAATAATTAAACCACTAATTTATGTCAATAGATTATATTTTTACATTTTTATAAAAATAGTAATAAATGAGAGAAAATATGACTTGGCTTGTTCTAAGTTGTTCAGTCTAAGACAGGCCCTAGAAATTTAGGTACAAGATTAGGACAGTGTTGGAAATAGGTTCATGAACTTCATTTTTTGGTTGGATATGAGCACCAAAAGTGGAACACCCTATTTTTTGGCATTATAGTATTTTATAGGCATTGTTGTCTAGGTGATATGATCTTTTTGGGTTCTACTCGATAGGTCTGTGTTACCCTATTAGTGAAATATCAAAGCCCATATATCTACAGAGCTTGATGTGCACCTATTTTAATCTTCAAAATCCCTAGGAGCTCTTTATGCTTAAACTTGAAAGGAAACTTGGGAAAGAGAGAGAAAGGGTTAGTGTGTAAATGATATAGTGGATGCACTTCACAACCCATGTGTTGGCATGCTACCTACATACCAATACTCTGAGGAGGGATCAAGCTAATGTAGTTCTCCCATTGAAGTGCTTGGTGTAATTATATATGAAAATGCAACTAGATGTGAAAATTAGTGTACTTTAGATGGCTATGGACTGGTCTAAGGGTTTAAATAAGCTTGGAATAATATTGGAAGGCTATATGCATAGAATAGGGAAAAGTAATTGAGTGTACTTGCTTGTATTCTTGCTTCTCTCTTGTAAATGAGTGCCAACCCTTCTAAATGGACTTTAAATGGAATATATATAGGGAATTTTATGATCATGGGTTAAAAGTATTTGAATTAGGTTGACAAAAATTAGGATAAGGATTTAATAAAATATGGCCATTAGAACCTATTTTTTACTATAACAATAGTGCCAAAAATAGGACACCCTAGGTTTCAACACTCCTATCCAAGTTGGACATTATTGTATATAGGGAATGAGACCTAGGGGGATGGATATAGGACTAAAAGAGATACCTAGGTCTGTAAGGGTTAAGTCTAGAAGATTGTGGATGATTGAGAATCAGTGAAATAAAAACTTAAAAGGGTTGTGCAAGAAAGTAGGAGAATCTATGGATTAGGTGTCTTTAGCCATACTCAAGTAACCAAATTTTTCATTGTATATGACTAAAATTATATAAATACATTTTAGTTTTATCCATATTTATATAATTTAAAATTTGATAAAGATATTGGTCAATCGATGTGGTTTATCTAAGGATAATCCAACTCAATCCTTTCACTTCACATACCCATTTGATATCAAATTTATTTTATATAACTTGGTTTTTTATCATATAGATGGATTTTAATGATTCCAAAGGTGATTAAAGGAATACATAGGAATTAAATAAATAAGTTTATCATTAAAATATAAAATATTATCTTTCCATGTGTAGAGACAATATTAACCATTGTAGTAAAATATTGACTATTGATAGTGACCCAACTTGAAAAAAGTGATTGGGGGATAATAGGATGGAATTAGTAGTCCACAAGGTATTTAAAAAGAGCAGAGACATAAAATTTAGATATAAATAACTCAAAACATTACAAAAAATAAGCTAAGATATTTTTTACCTCTTGTTATACATTTATTTATATATTTAACTTGTGTGTATTGTAATAGTTCTAATATGTTTTCATGAGCATTTATGCATATGCATATAAATTAGTCATTATTATATTGGTTCATGTCCTATTTAGTGTTTTAAAAAATAATTTATGGTAAAATTGGTGAAATTATATATTAATAAAACCTTATCAAACCTTATATCTTTATTATAGTTTCATCCTTCTATGGTTTCCTATTTCAACCTTAGGGTTTTATATTTAGACATGATTTATGATTATTACAAAACCATAAGTTTTCATTTTTTTTTACCTATTTATATTAGGCCTTGATTATATATAAATACATTATTAATGATAATTAATTTAAAATGTAGAACCAATAATAAACTTCTATTAGTTATCAATTATATGTATTTCTTATTATCTAGCAACTCCATCCCTTATGTATATGATAATGAATGTAATAATAACCAAACATGTGTGATTAATGATTATAGCTATATAGATGAGTAATATTGTTGTAATATAAATTATAATAATAATTATTATGGGTATAATATTAATTATAAAAAATCAAGAGGATTGGTATGATTGTGAAGACTATAGTGAAGAGTAAAATGAATACACAAATTATGAAGAATAAAATCCTACATCCCCTACTTCTTCTTTGCATTCTTCTCTAAATAATATAATAGAATAGGAATAAAAAATAATAATGAATATATTCATGTTCCTAACATGTCACATGGGCTAAAATGTGATGAAACTCCTTTTATTGTACCCCATTCATTTTTAAAATTTACACTACACTTCATATCAATAACCATTATAAAATATAGAGGTATTAACCCTGTATACAAATGGAAAGATAATGTGAAATTAATTCTCTTTATAGAAATTAAATAATAATTTGAACTTCCTTATCTCTCTAGAAATGGAAAAATAATGTGTAATTAATTATCTCTAAAATTATTAAAGATTGTGAAATTTATTCTCTCTATAAATGGTAAAAAAATGTAAAATTCGTTATCTCTAAAAATGGTAAAATAATGAAAAATTCATTATCTTAATGGATATGCAAAATAATGTGAAATTAATTCTCTCTCTATAAATTCTAAATGACATAAAAGTATATGATCATTCTTTATCCTCTCTTGGAATAAAACGTCAAAAATCTCTTTTCATGAGCCATTTATCGAAGAAAAGTCATTAATCTCCATGTATTGATAATATCATTAAATGGAATAATACATTTTATAAAATGAAACTATGATAGATAATGTTTTAAATTCCTATGATGAATCTTCAAAAAAATTTATAGTATAAAAAATATTATGCCTAGACCTTCTTCACCTATTTATAATAATGTATCTATTACAAGTTATAATAATAGGATTCAACAATTGAATGGACCTCTTAAGTATCTTAAGATGCATTCAAAATAATTCATATCCTTAATGTGTGATGTGGGTGTGTTGAAACATGAAATCCACTATTTAACCATAAAAATAAAATCATACCATGTTTAGGTTGACTGTAATACTTATATGGAAATCCAATTATGAGGAGTATTCGAAATACACTATTACCTAGAAAATTACTCATGCCTAAATTTCATATTCAATGTAAGTAGTGATCATTATATACATCTTAGATATTTCAAAACTTCTATGGAAAAATATGATAGTAGTTAGGTATTGCTGGGTATTAACACTCCTATATTGAGTTAGAAGATATAGTTTTAGTGTGATACATTCAAAATAAAAGACCAAGAGTTACATGTGAACATTTAATGTGTCTTCATTATATGTTTTTCTAGGGGCCTCATATAATCTCTCAAATTAAATTTTATTAACTACATTTTTATTATTTTAAATAAAGATTATATAATACTCTTGCACTAAAAGAGGAATTGTTAATTAATTCAAAACCAAAGAGGCACTTAAAGACATTAATTTTTAATAAGTCCAACACAAGGAAGTCAAATAAACTATTCCATTTCATAAGATAATTTTTTTGATAAATGAAAAGTAGGTTAACATCCTAAATAAATTCAAATAATTAATTTATAAAGTAACACCTAAAAAAAATAAACCTACTTTCAATAAACCATAACCACTCAAGTTCAACAACTTTAGAGATCAACCACATGATATTATATATACATTATTGGATAATAAGTAAATAAATATACCTCCTAAATATTATCACCCTACTCATTGTCTTTATAAATTAAAAATAAAACTATTTTACATTTATCAAGGTATTAATGGACATCGAGACAGTTATTTTTATGCATTATGGCAAAAAATTGCATAAATTGAGGATAAAGGCGTTATTACATTTGTAAAAGTTGACAATCAATAAATAAGGGCCCTTATCCATATTATTATACTACTCATTCCTTGAATACTAATACATCTCAGGGTATTCTTACAAAGGATATAATGGGATATTATGATTTTAAGGGTTATGAACTTACTGGAAAATATTTTATTCTAGATCATATTTTATTGCAACTGATTTATCCCAAGATGTTTTCAATGTGTAAACAATGGTCAATGTTTTTTTTATAATAAAACCTAGAGAGATCATAATTGAAAATGATAAGGAACAACATTAATACATACATAATTAAATCTCCTCCCAAAAAGGTATGGATACTAAAAGTGAATCAAGTATCTACAAATCAAGGAAAAGTATAATAATAATAATAATAATAATAATAATAATAATAATAATAATAATAATAATAATAATAATAATAATAATAATAATAATAATAATAATAATATATTTTATAAAACACCCATGAACTAGTTTCACATAATTTCAATATATTTCAATTTCCAAGTGGGTGGGGAAATAATTTTCAAGAATGAAATAAATAAATAGTACCATGGATTAATATAATATAAAAATGTGTAATACTTATCAAGTAAAATATTATTATACACATGATATCTATACAAATTTATAGTTTGTATTAACCAAACCAAAGTTAATATAAGATAATGCATGAATAAAAATTTAAATATAAATAATAATGTGATATTAGTTAACTATTACATATATTAAACATGCAAAATTAAATAACATAAATCAAATGTGAAAATTATAATGCATAAAATAAAACCACATGATATAATACTAATATACAAATCCATTTTAAAAAATTATTAAAAATAGATCAAAATACTCATTATATAATAAAATAAATATTTTTTATATAATAAACTCAATAACTTATTAGGGCTTCATCACCATATACATATAACTCCTCATCATTCCTACCTATATGCCTAATACATATAGAAGTATATGATTTAATATCTCCTCTACACCCTTGAGATTGATACCTATATAATCTAACATTTTATTGAATAATTCCTAACTAAACCATTATATATGCACACTCCACTTTTATAATACTATAAAAGACAAGAAGATAACTAGATATGTCAATACTACTCTGAGGAGTAGGCAAATATCATCCACCTAGATCTAGTTATAGATAATCTCTCTCACCAAAAACTATAGTGAATTTTTTTTAACCAATTGTAAAGTGATAAATGGGAGTATTTATACCCACAATATTGTCAAGTATAACAATCAGTCCATTACTAACAATATCGTATGTAATATTATATGTAATTTTTTAAACAAAAGTATAAATAATCAAAGAAAAATATGTATCACTTGTAACCTAAAAATTTCATATGAAATAAATTAAAAAATATAATAAAATATATAATTACAAACCTATACATATACTTATGCTAAGTGATTTAACCTTTTAGGTTTTAACTATGTAAAGCTTATGTTTGGATTAAAGGGCTAAGATGTCTAAATCAATCAAGTTACATGCAATAATTAGGAACTGATTTTTTATGGATTTTCACCTTATTTAAATTTATAAAAATACTAATAATTAGGATTAAATAGAGACTTATCTATAAAGTGATTGTCATATATGAACTAGGTTCTACAAACAAAGTTCTAGACAATTTTGAATGTTGTCAACAAGATTCTAAGATCCATTTGCTCACTAGATAGTAACACCCTAGTTGGAAAATAAAATTATTTTATTGTATCATCCTTAAAGTGTCACTAGCTTTCTTTTTGTAGGACTATTCCTATTTTTTGGGAGCACATGTGCCTATGTTTTTAGTTCCTATTCTTACATGCATGAAATCTAGAACTCTATGTTGTGCCTAAAAAACCTGATTTAGTGTGAATATCCTAATCCTTATTATAAGTATGGAATGAGAAATAATTATGTTTTCATTAGTAGGATAGGCTATACATCCTCAACACCCTAATATGAAGAGAGTTCTCTAAATACCAATACTCTGAATATGGATCGATCCTGATGTAGTTCTCCCACCTAGTGCTTGATGCAAGTGCAAGTAAGGTTTAGAATGACAATGGATTTATATGTCTTGAATGTGCTTGAGATTTGAAATAATTAAAATATGGGTTTATGGTAGTATGTATAAGTAAGGCACAATAGGGATCAAATACCTTAATTTTTCTCAACTTCTCTTTTGATTTAATAGGATTTTGCATTTATTTTCTATATATTGAATATAGTTCAAATAGACTTGTATATATAGTGATATATAGCTAGTGTGGATAATAAAATGTGCTTAGTCAAAAATTAAGAGGGGAAATTTTTAAAAAAAGTATCCATTCAAGAGAGTTAGGGAAAAGGATAGCAGTGCCTAGTTGGGGACACTAGCACCATGTGGTTGTAGTGTCCCAAATGTGGCACTAATGTCCACTTGGAAGACTTCTAATAAAAATAGGTTGGGATCTGATAAATTTGTCTTGGGACTATGTTTAAGATTACTATAGGTGTTTGTGGTTTGCAAAATGACTAAAAAAGTGTATTTAAGGATCTAGGATAGGTCTAGGGTTAAGATAGGAATAGGTTAACTCAATCAACACTTTTATCATCTAAATAACACTTTTAGTTGATCACATTGCCCCATTTATGTTATAAATGAATAAAATTTAAATGAATAGTATAAAGGAAAAATAAGTGTACCTAGACTTACCTTAGAAGTAAAGCCCTTGTAGTTGAGTCTAAGTATGTGAATTTGGGTCTACGTATGTGAAACATGATCCAAAACAATGTCCTGTGATGAATCATGCAAAAATTAGTCCTTACTTATAATATTATAAATATCAAAAGTCTATAATGAAATAAATTAACTGAGTAAATATAAGTAAAGAGAGAGGAAAGTAATGACTAAATCTCATTCAGTATTTGAACAAATACATTAACCTAGTGATAACACATGTGTGTGTACATAGTGATCATATCATTAAATAGTTTAGACTACGCTAATGGCCTGGTCAATCCTCATATGGGTGGATCAATAAATCAATCTAGTTTTGAATCCATCATTTCCCACCCCTAGTCACTGTATCTTGATTTTTGAATATCTTTGATAAGACTATAAGTGTTTCTAACCCTCTCATGTGGTTAGCTCAATAAATCAAGCAGGGCATGTCTCCATAATTTCCCACCCATGTGTAGTAAATGCATCTATAACTAAACTATAAAAAGTGAAAAAAGTATCTGACTAAGTAAATCTAACTATGTATGTTAGCTCTTTAACCACTCACGTGTATTAGGTGGCTCTATGTCACTCAGGAATGCCAACCAATATAAATGGAGTATGACATGAATATAGTTAAAACCTAAAATGTGATAGAAAGTGTATATGGTATAGAGAATGACATGTAGTTTGATAGTCCATATGATCAACCTATGTGTAGCTTAGTCTATGGAAACTTTGTGTTGCACACATCCCCCAATATGGTATCTGAGTATACTAAATATGAACTAAGTATGTAATAACTAAATTTATGTGATTAAACTAAATGATGCCCCTAAATCTGAGCAAATAGTTTGAATCAAACCTAAAATGATTGTATATGAGTAAAATTTAAATGTAAATATCAACATTATGACTATTTTATACTTGCATATGAGTGTAAATGAGTGTATATGTGAAAATTTGTACTATACCTAGTGTACTTGTCTGAATAATCTGAATTGTCTTGAAGCTGGGGATACTAGACAATAGTTCCTTGTAGTGGATAGTAGAAACTTGTGGTGATATTGTCCCAATTTGGGCACTGATGTCTATCTATTTTGAATCTAGGTGATCTAAACTGACTTTTGAGTCTCTATTTTTTTTTATCTCTATCTATGTCTAATTTTTGAAACTAAGCATGCAAGCTTTAATTTATTTGTAAATAGAAAATTAGGATCCTAATATATGTGACAAAACCCTATGAATGCCCCTTCTTTTGAGGGTAGTTATAAAATATATGTAAGAACTATCCTCAAAATAAGTATCTCTACAAAATGTGTTAGCCAAAGCATGTGCATGATATTCTAATATAATGTAAAAATATAACATCATAATGTAAAAGTATCTAAGCATAAGTAGGTAATGTAAGATGTATATTGTAATATAGTATTACACAAGGGTATCCAGATAAATTTAATTAGGTATAACATTAAATCTAAGTAACTACCTAGGGGTATGGGGTATGATGTCCATCATAACACCCAAGTGTGAAGTAAGTGCATCTATAATTAAATTGTACAATATGTTAAAATTATCTAAGTAAATCTAACTATGTATGTTGGTTCTACAACCATTCAGGTATATTAGGTGGCTTTGGGCCACTCGAGAATGCCAACCACTATAGATGGAGTAAAGAATGAATCTGGTGACAATATGGAATGTGATAGCAAGTGTAAATAGTGTAGAGAATGACATGTAATTTACCATTCCATCTATTCAACATATGTGTAGCTGAGTATATAGAAACTATGTGCCATGCACATGCCTGTGATCTAATATCTAAGTATATTGAATCTATTGATTATGTAATAATAAATTTTTTGTGACTAAATTAAATGTGGGAGTGATCATACCATGCCTGATTCCCCCAAATATAAGAAACATGTATTAATTTGAGCTAAAATGAGTGTGTTTGAGTAAACTATGAACATAATTATCAAACATATGACTATATCTATAAAAATTTATATTCTACGTAATGTACCAATTTGAATAATCTAGACTATCTTAAAGCTAGTGTTACTAGACAATCATTCCCTATGGTTTTAGTGTCCCAATTCAGGCACTAATGTCTACCTAGTTTGAAATTTGGCTGATCTAAACTAACTTGAGTCTTTTTTTTGTCTACCTTGTGTCTAATTTCTTAAACTCACCATGTATGCTAAAATTTATCTATGATTAATAAAGTAAGATCTTGATCCCTATGAAAAATCCCTATGAATGACCTCTCTTTTGAGGGTAATTATGAAATTTGTGTAAGAAATATCCTCAAAATAAGTAGCTCTAAAAAAGGTGTTACTTAGAGCATGTGCACGATAGTCCAATACAATATACAAACACAACATTGGAATATAAAAGTATCTAAGCATAAAGTAGGTAATGTAAGATTTATTTTTTCAATCTAGCATTTCATAAGGGTTTGAAGATAGTTTTAGTTAATGTGTATATCAATAAATTTGAGTAACTACCTAGGGGATGGAGCATGATGTCCATCATAGCACCCAAGTAGGAAGGGTAGATTAATGATATCCATCATGGCATCAAAAATTGGTGTGTGTGTGTGTGTGTGTGTGTGCGTGCGTGCGTGCACTAATCAAATAAAAGTGTCATGGTATATAAGCATATAAACAATCATACATGCAAACACATGAGGCATGCAAAGGTAGGCCAAGGGGCCATAATACATGGGACATGGCCACAAGCCACTAAATATGAGAATGAATACATACAAGGACATATTCAAATGTCCACATATGCAAGTAACAAACAATTTGATTTAGATCATAGAAGGACATGTTCAAACATCCACATATAGAAGGAAAAAATCACACACAAGGGATATGGGAACATGTCTAAGGCATACAAATAGATAAGTGGCATAGATCCAAAGAGCAATGGCATATATAAATGACCTCAAATATGGAGGAATCATAGGAAACACAATCAAGTCTAATCTAGGAAAACTAGAAATGAAAGCATGTATAATTATGTAGTACAAATCTTTGTAGATGCTAGGATGCATATATACTAAGTCTAACTAGTGATAGTTGACAAAAAATATTATCAATGAGTAGTAATGATCAATATCAAGATGTATCAATGCATAAATTTTAATTTATAGTATCTAAAGATAGAACTTGGTAATAGAAACTATGTATGTGATGCCCTCAAGTGGGAGGATGTATCAAATGTATAAACTTAAATCAGTGTATATGCCCTTAGTGGGGAAATGATAACAAGTTTGGATCATTGTAGTGGACTAGACAGCTATATGTAATCTTCAATAACTCAACAAAAAACAAGTGAATTATATCTATGTATAATAAAACCAACTCTACTAGGATAACTAATAATATGCAATATCTATCAAGTAGTAAAAATGTAAACATAGGAATGCATACAGTCTGTAAATTTTATGTTTTTGAAATATATGGATGTTTTTGTATTTTGACATGTTATATTATTTTTGGTTTTTTTAATATAATATATGTACAAGAAAATGAGAATAAAGTATGTATAAGGATCAAATGAGAGAAGGAAATATGTACAATAGTAGAAACCATACTAACTAATGAGTCTCATGGGAGACTCACTATCATTGCGACCTATGTCAAATAAGGGAACTATGATCATATGCTTAGTGTGAAAGGGAAATTATGAACCAAATATCTACTATGCTATGTAATTTTTATGTGAAATTGCTTATGTAGTGATGTTATGATGATGTAGTGTGATGCCTTTTGAACTATAGGGGTGTTAAGAACCCATCTTGTAAAAGAATAAGTTATAGGTGATGTAAGTGCCTTGTTCTAAGAACCCATAGAGCCCAATAAAATTGATCTCAGTTTAAAATAAGTATATGAAGGTCTTTTAGAATTTGTGATGTATTTTTGATGCAAAGGTCTCTCTAGTATTGGTCTTCATAGAAGAGTATGTGTACATGTAGATAGTGTATGATTATACCCAACCTATATTGATGACATTGTTGAAAACTATGACATATGCATAAGAGTTGTACTCTCTTATATAACTAATAAATATATGATATTTGGTAATGGTGCTAGAAATATAATTGGTTTTTTTATTAGAACTATAGTTAGAATAGGTAAAGGATACTCATATAACACACCCTCAACCTTAACTACCTGATTGGCATGTATATACTTCAATCATTGGTATAATATATATGGGATGTATTGGAGTTATTATAACAATGGCATGACCAATAATATATTAAATACACCTGCACTAGGTACTAATAGGAACCAAGTGGCTATGTGTGCTTGTCTAACCTACATTAGAAGCACAATATCCCTAATGTAACTCTAAATATGTCCAATAAAACCAATAATGATTATATATGTGTGGAATATATCACAATATTTATATCCCAAGTGATGTAAGAGTGTCATGGTGCACATAATTATGCTTGACCTATTCTCAATCATAACACTATGAATAGGATGGTGGTATATGTATGATCAAATGAAGAGCATATGTAAATATATGTCATCATCCACAATCTCCTATTGTGAAAATATTTTAACTGGTGTAGGTGGAACTATAGTTTGATACATGCCAATAATGTTATGTAATGGATGTGTCTCCTCTGTAACTATGTGATAGGAATCCATTGGTGGATGTGCCTAATATGTATAGTGAACACCTAATCTACCCCTTCATAGTTTGATGTATGCTTTGGGAAAAGATCTAAAAATATATTTAGTGCTTTAGACTCAATTTGTTTTATTCCTCTGTGGGTGTGCCCACATCAATAGTGTTAGCCTCAATGAGATCTTATATCTTGTGTTTTAGGCTAATACATATGTTTGTCATGTGGTTAGTGCCTTATGATACTCTCATAATGAATTTGAATTATTAATCTTTGGAAGAGACCATGTTATATCAAGATATTTAATGGGAGGGAGATTTATGACATTAAATTCTAATATTTTTTTTAGAACTTGAGTTGGTGACTCAAGAAGATTAGTGAAGACTCTATGTTGAGGAGTGGATAAAACCAATCTAGGAGATGGCTTAAAAGTTGTATTGACTATGGCATTTTGATAAATTTCATTTTATATGACCCTTAACTTGTATGGAGGTGTGTTTTAACTCTTGATAGTTGATTTTGATCCATTTTTGTTCTTGAGTTTACCCATTGATAAGAGCTTAATCTCTCTTTGCTTGACTATTTGGTACAAATTGATAAATATATCAAACTTCTTGAATAAGATATATTCATGAGTTTTTGTTTATAGACTTTTTTTAAATATGTCCTAAATATCTGTATCTTATATGGGGATAGTCAATTTGGATAATATTATCTTGTATCATAAGACATAATTGGTGATAGGCTCATTTGACTGTTGATTTAACTATGCCATGTATGCATATGATATTGTTATGCCCCTAACCTATCACATGTATTAGGATAGGAATATCTGAATTGTGGCTTAATTATTCCTATTTTATGCTATATCACATTTATCTATGAATTAATTTTGTTAGTAGGTTGGCCTATGGGTAACCATGGACTAGATAGACTATATATAGGAGGTAGTGGGTAATTGTTTATCATCATATTGGGAATTATGCTCTTATTGAAGCTTGTGGATATTTCCCCCTTGAAGTGGCTTGTCTATTATTATATATTATGATATATTTCAGTCATATTTGGATATATTTATACTATTCTACTTTATTGTTGAAGTAATTTCATTATAAGTGGTATCAGATCTGCGATTTGGGAAATCTTGTGGGTGAAACCCAAATTTTTTAAATTTGGCTATATCTAAAAAAAGGTTGTGAATTTCTCTAAATTTTTTTTACTAGAGGTTATAAATAATTAAATTAATCTTTCTTTAAAATTTTAGATAATTTGGATCTGTTTTACAAAATTTATCACCATTTTAATTGTTTTTCATAAAATTACTCTATAGTGCTCAATTCAAAGATTTTTTCTAAGTTATTTACATTTTTGGAAATATTGGAAACATTTTTATAGGGTATGGTCTTTGTATGTTTTGATTTTAGGCTGACATAAATCCAAAATTGCTTGATCAAAGTTGGGTCAAAAGTGCCAATTAGGGTCGACATCATAAAACCCTTTTATGGAAGGTCCACAAACTCAAGGCTGAGGAAAAGGTGATGAAAATCTAGGTAAAAATCCTAAAAAGGAAGAGATGGAGTCAGAAGGGGGATGTACTAGATCCTTTGTACCAGGGTTCTCTAACATAGATCACAAAGTGAGCCAGCTTGACTATAGTGTGCAAGGCATTCAAAGTGAGGTGTAAGGCATACAATCTAATATGGAATCCAAAAAAGATAGTTTGGTAGATATCATGGTAGATTTGAAAAATAATAAGTCAAATAATCTAGCTATCACTATTACACAACCCCACCAGGGTGGTTCTCCTAACCAGTCTACTTCAAATCTAACTACATCACCATAGAGGAACCTGTTACCAATGGTGGATATGCACAAATTTGATGGAAAAGATCCACTCAATTGGATCAACCAAATGGATAATTTTTTTTGATCTACATCAGATCCTAGGTGGATAGAAAGCTACCATTGCATCCTTATATCTTGAACCTAATTAATTTATTTGATATTGATGGTTGTGTGCTCAAAATAAAAAGATGACTCTCAGTGTCACCTAGTCAATTTTTACAGAGGAGCTACATTTACACTATGGCAATAGTGTGATAGAGAATTAATTCAACCAACTATAAAAATTATGATACACTAGCTCCATCAAGGATTATATTCATCATTTTCATAACCTATCCTTATGTGTGGAGACAATTTCTGAGGATAACTTGAATGACCTATTTTTGGGTGGACTCAAAGACCACCTTCAACATGAGGTATGCATGTTTAATACACTTGAGATTTTTGATTCTATTATCATGGCATGCATAGCTGAGGAAAAATCCATAGCCAACAAGAGGAAACCATTCACTCACTTCAAATATCATTGCATATCAACACCAACATTTCCTCTACCTACCAGATTGACCCCTCAGTAAATTAAAGAGAAGCATGTAAAAGGATTATGTTTTAGTTGTGATATAAAGTGGAACAAAGGACATAGATGTGCTAAGAAGAACTTATTCTACATTGAGGGATCCAATGAAGATGAATAAGAAGATGATGCCTCCAAAGATGATGAGGAATAGGTAGAGGAGGTACCTAAAGATTCCCAACCTATAATCTCTTGTCATACACTTGCAGGTATTACCACTCCACAAACTCTTAAGATGGTGGGTTTCCAAAATAAATAAAAGGTGATAGTGTTGATTAATTCAGGGATCACACATAACTTCATCAACTATAAGTTGGCCACTCGAATGAACTGTTTCATCTACCCAGTACCAGAATTTTAGGTCATGATTGTAGATGGTGGCACAATTAAGTGTTTAGGCAAATGCCATAGTATTAAGCTTGTTATGTGTGAGTAAAATATCTATTCTCCTATGTTTATTATTCCCATAAGTAACACAGACATTATTTTGGGATTCAAATGGCTCACAACCTTGGGTACCATTGAGATGAACTTCTAGGAACTATTCATGCACTTTCATTCTGAAGGTAGGAAAATTGAACTACATGGATTACAAGCAAAATCTCCACAATTGATTAGTTCACATTAGATGACCAAAATTCTAAAAAATGGGGTAGAGGGAATTATTACACAATTATGTTCCATAAAAGTTTAACCCACAAAAGCATCTACACATCCTAATCTATAGATGATTCTTGATGACCACCCAACTTTATTTGGGGCCATGCCAAAAGGACTACCACAAAAAAGAGAAAATGATCATGCCATTCAACTACTTCTAGGGAGTCAACCACCAAATATCAAACCATATAGATATCCATATGCACAAAAGAGTGAAATCAAAAAGATGGTCCATGAGATGTTAGAGGTAGGGATTATCCAGCATAGCCAAAGTGCATATTCGTCACCAGTGGTCATGATGCTGAAGAAGGATGACACATGGAGGATGTACCTAGATTATAGGGAACTCAACAAGTACACCATCAAAGATAAGTTTCCTACCATTAATTGATGATTTACATGGTGTTGATTATTTCACAAAATTAGATCTTCGCTCAAGGTACCATGAAATTAGAATCAAGGATGAAGATGTCCATAAAACTACTTTTAGAACACATGAGGGCCATTATAAGTATTTGGTAATGCCTTTTGGTCTTAAAAATTCACCATCTACGTTTTAGAGCTTAATGAACACTATTTTTAGGCCTTTTTTAAGGAAGTATTTTCTGGTTTTCTTTGATGACATATTGATTTACAGTCGGACATGGGAAGCACATCTGCAATATGTGAAACAGGTGTTGAAAGTTTTGGAGAAGCATCAACTTTATGTGAAGCCATCTAAATGTGATTTTGGAGTAAAGGAGGTATATTACCTAGGTTACATTGTTTCCCATGAAGGTGTCAAATTTGATCCCTAGAAGATCAAAGCTATGATGGAATGGCCCATGCCAAAAACTCTCAAAAACCTTTGAGGCTTCCTAAGACTAATAGGTTACTACCAAAGATTTGTGAAAGGTTATGGCAACATAGCATCTCCACTCACTACATTGATAAATAAGGATGTCTTCTATTAGAATGATGCCACCACCAAATCATTTGAGAAACTAAAAGTATCTATATGCAACACTCCAATTTTGGTTTTTCCAGACTTCTCAAAGATATTCATTGTTTAATGTGATGCTTCTGGATCTGGGTTGGGAGTAGTACTAATGCAAGAAGGAAGACCTATTACATTTGAGAGTCCTCAATTCAAAGGTAAGAATCTGCAAAAACCTATCTATGAGAAAGAAATGATGGCTACTCTTCATGTAGTTAAATAATGGAGGCCCTATCTAATGGGTAGACACTTTAAGGTGAAAATAGATCATGATAATCTCAAATAATTTTTGGAGAAAAGATTATTATCTGAGGAAAAACAAAAGTGGGTAACCAAAATGGTGGGTTATGATTTTGAAATCATCTACAAGAAGGGTAAAGATAATGTAGTAGCAGATGCACTATCTAGATGAGATACGTCCATAAAAGCATTACTTTGTGCAATCTCCATATTACAAGCATATTGGGTGGAGGAAGCCAGGTTAGAATGGGATTAAGACAAGGATACATAGGTTCTAATTCAAAATCTCTAGCAAGGTACTTTATCCTATGAAAAATTTGAATGGAAAGTTAATGTCTTATGATATAAGAGTAGGTTATACTTGTGCAAAAATTTAGATCTCAAGCATAAGATTCTTGTGGCGTTGCATGCATGTCTAATTGGGGGACACTTAGGATTCTTGAAAACTTATCACATAATTAATAAATAATTATTTTGGAAAGGACTCAAGTGAGATGTAAAAAAGTTTGTGGTAGAATGCTTGATATGCCAACAGAATAAAGGTGAGATAGTTAAGACCATAGGTCTATTACAACCATTAGCAATTACTAGTTAAAGGTGGGAGGATGTTTCTATAGATTTCATCATAGGGTTGCCTTGTTCTAAAGGTAAGAATTTTATCTTGGTAATTTTGGATAGGCTTACAAAATATGCCCATTTTTTTGCTCTCTCACACCCATTTTTAGCAAGTACAGTAGTAGCTATCTTTTTGGAAGTAGTTCTCAAATTACATGGAACCCCAAAAATAATTGTAAGTGATCATGATCTTATTTTCACTAGTAATTTATGGACTAAACTATTTTCCTATTTGGGTACTCAGCTAGCTCATAGCTCATCTTACCGCCCCCAATCTAATGGATAAACAAAAGTGGTTAACAAATGTTTAGAGGGGTATCTCCATTATTTTGTATCAGATAAACAAGAACATTGGGTTAAATGGCTACCACTTGCATAATAGTGGTATAACACATCTTTCCATACCTCTTCTAAAATGTCTCCATTTTTAGCACTATATGGTTACCATCCACCTTCCATCACTTCTTCATTAAAGGTGCAAACCAAGGTTCAAGATGTGGAGGAGCACATTCAACATCAACAAGAGGTTTTGTCTAGTTTGAGAGAGAATTTGGCCTTGCCAAAAAATAGGATGAAGAAATAAGTAGATCAACACTGTAGTGAGCAAAAATTTTAGGTGTCTGACTAGGTATTTGTACATTTGTAGCCTTACAACTAGATGTCTTTGAAGTAGAAAAAAAAGGATAATAAACTTTCTGCTAAGTATTATGGCCATTATCAAGTTCTGTAGAAAATTGGAAGTGTGTCTTACAAGCTCGAGTTAACTCATTTATCTCACATACACCTAGTATTTCATGTTTCCTATTTGAAGAAGATTATTGGATAGAAAGTTTTAGCCTAGATAGAGCTTCCAGAATTAGATGAATAAGGATGAGTCATTTTGGAACCAGAGAAGATCCTCCAAACACATACCAAGAGGTTGAGAACTAGATATATTAGGGAATATCTGATCAAGTGGAAGAACATAAGAAGTGAAGATACAACTTGGGAAGGTGAAGATTTTATGCAACAACATCCAGAGTTGTTTAACATTGAGGACAACATTGGTTTGAAGGGGAAGGGCATGTTACGCCCCTAACATATTGCATGTATTAGGAAAGGAATAGCTAACTTGTGGCCTACTTATTCCTCTTTGATGCTATATCACATTTTTTTATGCATTCATTTGGTTAGTAGGTCGGCTTATGGAGTAACCATGGCCTAGATAGACTATATATATGAGGTAGTAGGTAAATTTTATCATAATATTTTTAATTCTACTCTTATTGAAGTTTATGGAGGTTTCCCCCTCGAAGTGGCTTGTCTATTATCATATATTCTAATATATTTCAGTCATATTTGGATATATTTTTGCTATTCTACTTTATTTTTGAAGTAATTTCATTTAAAATATCTTATCATTGATGTTCATAGAGAAGTATGATAGGAGAATGTCAACTAAAGTATTGAATGTTATGATAGATTGATTTGTAAAATCATAGAACCATTATAGGGCATAATCCTTGAAACTACAGGGAAATAACTTTATAAGAATCCAATCATTGGGCACATAGTCTAAGCATGTTGCATCAAAATATCTTAGGTGATGATCTAGGTCACCCTTTCCATCATATAATGTGAGATTTGGTTCTATGAAACTATATGTAAAAGGAGTTATCAATATGTGATGTGCCTAAGGTGTATGCAAGAGTATGTTCAAAACCAAGGCATTGGATGGTGTAGTTTCTCCATTCTCGAGATGTAACACCTTATATTGCAGAGTATAAATCTCATGCATAAGGGATTATATATCTAGAGTGGAGGAACTAGCCACAAATGGGTTAGATATCAATTATGGTTAAATAAAAATATTGATTTGTGCTATCTTAGGTGGTTGAGTTGGCCCCATTAGAGGTGTGACAACGTTATTAACTGGATGGGTCAAATATTGACCATTGTTTTATTTATTCTTGATTTCCAATATGGAATATAGGATATATGCATGATCAAGGTGATGTTACTAAATTATATATCTAAATCCTTTTAATACCTCATATTTGTTCATAATTATGTCATTATTATTAAGTGGAGGGAGTGTGTCCTAATTCTCAATGTGTACCTTATCTTGATCTTGGTTTTATTTTTCATATTTAGATGCATTATCATTGAATTACACATAATTAGGGTTTCAAAGATTCATAGTTGGAGTTGTAATAGGTTCCTTGTCCTTATTATAAGCTTGGATAGAAGGACTTTGAATAGGCTCTATAAGATTACCACCTAGTATAGCACTTCTTCTTAATGGAAGAGAGATAGGTTTTTTATATGGCATATAGTAAGAAAATTGAAATAGAGGTAATAAAATAGAATTTATGAATTCTTAAAAATTAATAATATCTAATGAAAATAGGAGGAAAAATGATACAAACCTTAAGAGAATATAGGGTTAGGGTTTATTTGTAATAATTTAAAATATATGTAAAAATGAATGAAACCCTAATATTAAATTGATTTAATTTAATTAGGTTGTCTAAAATAAATAAATAAAATTAGAAGTATGAAAACCTAAGTTTTTTCAAAAAAAATTGGATTAATGCAAGATAGGGTTTTGAATCAATATTCAAAGTAAGTCAGGTTCACTAAATTATTTAACCTTTTAGGGTTTAGATATGTAAAACCTATGTTTATATTAAAGGGTCGATATGTCTAAATTAGTAAAATAATATGAAATAATTAAGTGCTAGTTTGTTATGATATTGACCTTCTTTAAATTTATAAAAATAGTAATAAATATGCTTAAATAGAAACTTATTTTGGAAGTAACTATTACAAATGATCTAGGTTTTGAAACTAAGTTATAGATAGTTCTGCGTGTCATCAACAAGATTTTGGGATAGGTTTGCTCACTGGACACTAGCACCCCACTTAGATAGTAGTGTCATGTTGTTTTAGTGTCATCAAGGTGACTCTAGTGTCCTATTTGTAAGATTGTTCCTATTTTTTTGGAGCACCTACCCCTATTTTTAGGTCCTATTCCTATATACATGAAATCTAGAACTCTATATTGTGCTTTGAAAACTTGATTTAGTGTGAAATCCCTAATCCTCCTTATAATCATGTCATGATAAATAATTGTGTATTCATTAGTAGTATAGGCTAGATATCCTCAACACCCCACTTTAAAAAGATTTTCTTACATACCAATACTATGAAGATTGATCAAGCTAATGTATTTATTCCACCTAATGCTTGATGAAAATGCAAGTGAATGATAAAACGAGAGTGAAGTTGGATGCCTTGAATGTGCTTGAGATTTGAAATATTTCAAATCTAGGTTTAGGACTATTATAGATGTTAGTATGTATAATTAAGGTAGAATAGGGATCAAATACCTTAATTTTGATCAACTTATCTTTTGTTTGAATAGTATTTTGTATCTATTTTCCATCTAGTGAATAAAGGTCAAATAAACTTGTATTTATATAGATATGTAGCTTATTTGGATACGAAAATGTGTTTAGGCTAAACTTATGAGGGGAAAACATTTGAAAAAGTATCTATTCGAGAAAGTTAACTAGAAATATAGTAACTCCCAGTTGGGGACACTAACACCATGTGGCTATAGTGCCCAAGAAGTACTGCTAATGTCCACATGGAATACTATTGGGAAAATTGGGTTGGGATCTAAGAAAGATATCCTAGGACTATGTTTCAACTAATTTTAGGTTTCTATGTTCTACATAATGAATGAAAAAGTGTGGTAAACGATATAGGATAAGTTTAGGGCTAAAATAGGAATATGTTAACCTAAGTAACACTATTAGCATCCAAATACCACATTTAGTTGATTACATTTAGTGAAAGTGGTTTCCACATTAGCTAGATGTGGTGGGGGTTATGATATATGTTGTGGAACTAATCCTTATGTACCTTGGACACCTCATCCAATTCTATACTAGAGGTACAATACTGGGATTGAATATAATAACCATAAAAAATATATGCCACCTCAAGGAAAACCACCACATTATATACTTCAAATTAGAGCGTAGAATCTCTAACTCATCATTACAACTTGATTACCTAGAACTGCTAGTTTACCTTAAAGCACAATCATGGTGACAATGATCTTCAATCACTTGATGACCATTTATATAGAATACTAATGTATTTGGATGATATAATGAGATAATTATAACATTATAATATATAAATATAATATGGTAAAATGGAAATATTGTTCTTTTAGACCAATCTCATGACCTCACTTTACACATACCTCATTGAGCCAGATAAGTCAACTTGTGAGCAACTTTTTCACTACAACCACTAAGCTAATAAACTTATACCAAACATGAGAATGTATTAAAATTCCTAAATAACACATCCATGAAATTTTTTACATCATTTTTCCATGATAACACATCCCTAGTCATCTTATCACTACTACCTATGTTTCTCACTTTTTCCACCATTAGGCCTATTAGAAATAGGCTATATTGGATAACCATTTTAGCACACTTGAGGGATAAAACCTAACCATAAACCACCATAGACATAAATTAAAATTATCAACCTTATCCATACAATTATTTTCATACTTTTACTTAGTCAACTCTAACTGCTACAATAAATCTCTAAGAAACTAGCATTTTCTTGTAGGGTGTACTCACACATCTGACAACTCAATCATACCTAGAGGTGAATGGGAGAGTTTAATACAAGATACAATAGTATGTATAGTAATTCTATTCCATTATGGTCATTTTTTATCAACATCTTCAACATCAGGTCCTTATTAGGGTTATAGGAGGGGTTAAGAGTATTTCCACTCTTAAGGATCATTCATAGATCATATCCCCTTAATCCAAAAACTAATGCCTAAAATTTTGAGATATAAAAATTACCCATATACCATTAATATATTAATTTATCATTTATAGGTTACATGTGCTAATGAACACTTGAAAGTCCTTCTCATGTTTGCATGCCTTTATTATGTGTACTCAAGAGAGCTCAAACCCACTTTTCATGCCTTTTATTGCAAACAATGACCTTAAACTTTGTGAACATGATTGTAAAATGTTATAATAGGTTCTTTTTTCAATATAAAATTCTAAGGAAGAGGATAAATTTTTTTTAGTAGTCTACATAGGATAGTGTAGTGAATTCATGAAAACTTGAAACATGACAGAAGTGAAACATTGTGTGATTGGCAAAAACTAAGATTAACCAAGAGTTATTAAAATATACATATAATTTAGATTAAATTAAGATATATAAACCCAAATAATTAAACTTGATAACAAAAATAAGGATTAACATATGAGATTTAATAGGTAACCATGAATCAAAATGTATATATTGATCTCAATAAAAGGTCATCAACTTCTTCATACAAGTATACATATTTATATTCACTTTAGTTCTTGACTATTAATATTAGTATTCATAAATTGGTGCCAAAATAAGGAGACTATTCATCTTATATCCTTTCAAAAGTTGAGAGGATAGGACAAAATACATTAGCTAACAACTTCATATATAACACATGAATATTTTAAGGAATATCATGCATAACTTTTTTATCCAATTTTCTTCTCCCAGCACTTTACCTAAATTAAGATGTTGTCTCATCCTAAGATAATGTATTAGGTTCATCTATATATGCACTAAGGGTATAATCTAAAAATGTGGGTAAATTGGTAAGAGTCACAGTAATCGGTCAAGGCATCATTTGTAGTTTTCACCTCTTGCACACTACTTATCCACCCTTTTGGGTTTTCAACTAAGTAACATACCAACATACCACCCTTTTAGGTTTTTAATAGGCTTACATGAGTAGGTGGACATCCATTACAATTTTTCAACCATCCTAACCCTACTTGTCTCACTATTCATCCCTAATATAAAAAGTTATTGAAAATTATACAATTTTTTTTTAAATTTGTGCACTATGTAGTACTCAACTAGTAGGAGGTGGCATTTATAATGAATAAGGATGGATAGTAGTATCCTTGACCTATATCAATGTATTAATGAATTTTATGATCACTTGATGAATTATGAAAGGTGGCATGTACACAATAACATTGAGCATTAGAGTCACCTCACTATAGAATGGAACTAAGTTAGTTTTGAATACATCCCAATTAAGCATGAGTTATTAGACCATGTGAATCAAGATGAACATTAGTGTGTAATTATCAATGAGTTCCTTCAAATCTTAGTTCCACATATAACTTAGGTTGGCCCTTATATTATTAACCTTCAATTAAATCTCTATGCTTAACTAGTCAAGCTAATCTACATATCTTTTTGCCTGTTCCCCTACAAATGCACTACATCACAAGTATTTTTGCTAGATAAGAAGTCAATCATGTACATTATCTTGAGAATGAAATGATTGATGGAGGTCAATTTTAATTTCATCAGTTTATGTTATTATGTTATGCATGGTTGTGTGGACTATGGTAGATGTATTGAAACATACACTAGAATAGGTTAGGGAATTATTGAGCTACTGCTTCCAATCCAAAAGGTTGTATGTAAGTCAATGTGATTAAAGAGATGTGATTTATAGCATACCTTAATACTCCTCCATCAGAGTAATAAAATTCATGGTATCATTCTTCATACCATAGCCCAAGTTGCCAAGTGCATGGATTTTCTACATGATGAACTAGTCTTTGCTAAGCTCCACTACTAGGGTCATTAACCTGTGGTGACCTGACATGATTTATTCACCGATGACTTGAAAAGCCAAAGATGGAAAAGTGTCTTCAATGGAATTCACTATTTCATGTAATCATGCCTATAATTTGAAATTATCACCCTTTACTTGGCCTTGCTCTTACTCTAGGGAGGTTAAATTTTATGTGATAATTTTTTTAAATGTTATAGTTCTCTCCAATTGTTTCTTCAAGGGAAAGCAAGAGATGTCCAAGGATGCTTCCTACCTAACCAGAATAGTTGCCAATTTTCTAAAAGTTGATATGGTGGATAGAGGAAGGGAGAAAGTGGTGTCTTGAGTAGTGACTACTAGAACATCCCAAATCCATATACCTTTTAGTGGAGCATGTGGTCACTAAGTCTATGCCTGTATCATGGTGGGTGCTTGTTGTTTTACTATGGCCTCTACTACCATATTTGTTTGTTGTGTAGTGTCCTTAGGGATGTGTTGCAATGAGTCCAACCAGATGTTGCTCTAGATAGTAGAGGACATCTGGTGGGACTCAGGGATGTGTTGCAATGAGATCTAAGCATTCCTCCCATAATGATTTGAAATTCCCCTCATGTGTGAGGTCTCATAATTCCTATATATATAATATTATGGATTTTTTATGTTTTCTAGTAGTTTGTATCAGGGTACACTTCTTGCTCAGGTAATTTCCACTTTGTGAAACAAAAGAGGAGGATAAAAAACTAGTACTATAATATTTGACATGGGGTGGTCCAACACTTTTCAATGTTTATGAGAAATTCTTGTACAAAATATTATTACCAATTAAATTGTTCACCTTGATAGATTATCCTATATGCGATGTTCATAACTCCATTTGGTATCTACTTGGTAGACTTGGTCATTTGCCAAAATCACCTAGTGATGCATTGGACATAGATGCACACAAGTTCACCTCGGATATCATCTATAATATTTATCTATTATATCACACATATAGGTCATATAATTCCTTTATAATTAGTGGTGTCTTCATCTTATATGATAATAATAAATCCCCTCATGCAGGCATGCCCAATGCTTATGTCATAGCCTATGTGTTAATGATGACCATTTCATTCAGTCCCAAATAGATAGATCCATTATTATATCATCTAATTAATACTTTAATGATTTCAACCAAGTCACCAAAGTTTGGAATTATGAGTAGGTACTCAACATATATATTTTGGAATATATGGGAAACAAGGGTGAGTAGTTACATAACATCCATAGGGTCTGGTCAGAATATCTTACACTCAACTTTTCATAGGTATTGGAATGGATCATGATCACTATATTTTTTCTATCAAATAACCATGTCAATACCCATGGATTTCTTTTATACTTATGAGAGGGTTTGAATTAATGACATAATGTCCATGATTATGTGAGAAAGAATCTAAATGTGTTTGAGTTCTTTGTGAAAATAAAATTGTTTGGCTCTTTGATAGTTTTAAGTCTTGAAAATGTGCTAAGAATGAAATTCAAACATGGAGTTCAAACTTAGATTTTTGTAAATTTCATGCCTCTTGGCTTTCATATCTAGGCCATGCCTAGCTATCCACTCATCTTGAATGTAATGGAAGATGTGGAAAATCAATTTCCTATCTAGCTATTAAAGTAGTTAGTCATTAGTGCATGTGTATAATTATGTCATTATACCCTTAGGTGTCTGTATGAGAGGTATCAGCTATTGATGTTGACTAGACATCAATTTATTGAATATAACTTTTATCAACCCTTGGCTCCTACATTTATTTCCAATGGATGACTATTATCTAATTGATAACTTTTGGATGTGATGTTTTAGCTATTTTCCTAGAGGTAATTTTTTTTAGCTATTCATTGACTTTTCCATCGATACACCTAGCTTTTCTTGTGCACATCTAGCACACTCGATGTTTAGTCTATGTATTTCACTACTGTTATTACTAAGATTATCTACAAACATAAAAACAAAAAGCAAACACATAGAAAATTTTCAAATTAAAAAAAAATCATAACCTACATGGTGGTACTTATCACCCACTTAGCTTGCAAAATGAGATAAAATAGACTATTGGTGGTAGGGATTAAGGCTACAACCATTTGCCTACCTTGGTAAAATAGTTCCTTGAAGGTCCCTTAAAACTACCATTCCTTGCTATGTTAACTCATTAATAATGTAAGTCCCTTTCCATCTTATTTTTAATTTGCCTAGGAATGCTCTGAACTGGCTATCATATAAAAAAACTAATTGTTCCTTGTGGAATTTCTTATGGTGAAAGTTCTTATCATGCCATGCTTTCTAACTTTACTTATGTAGTTCCTTCATCCATGTTACTCTTATTCTAAACTCATCCATTCTATTCAATTCCAATATTTTATTAGTAGGACATTCTTGATCTCCTAAATGCATGACCATAATGATGTGCAGGTTGGGCACTAGATACTCCATTAGCATAACTACTTCTTGACCATACACTAATTAAAATGGTGTAAATCCTATAGATATTTTATATTTTGTATGATATGCCCATAATTTCATAGTAATCAAATCTTCCTAGACATTATGCTTAACATCACATATTTTTTTAACATTTTCCTTGGTACCTTATTTGAAGCTTTAGCCTGGCCATTTGCCAAAGGATGATAGGTAGTGCTTTTATGATGTACAATCATGAAATATTCCATTAAAGCTTAGATAATATTATTGAGGAAGTGTGTTCCTCTATCATTTAATAGTTTTATTAGACATCTAAACTTGTTAATGATGTTTTCATATAAAAACTTTATTGCATCCTTTGTATTGCATCTAGGTGTGGCAACAACTTGAACCCATTTAGTGAAATAGTTTGTTGTAGTAATGATATACCTAGCCTTGTTACATTTGATTAGTGAGATGATTGGTCCTACAAATTCAATACCCCACTATTTTAATGGTTTCTCTACTAATAGGGGTTGCAACAACATCTTGTCTTTTCAAAGTGGTTTTCCCATACATTGGTAGACATCACAATGCTATGCAACTCTATGTGTATCCTAAAACAAATTTGGCCACCATAGTCCACTTTGTAGAAAATTTTTAGTAGTAGCCTCTCATAATAAATGTACTCCTATAAATCCTTGATGAGCTTCCTCTAAGAGTTAAGGTCGTTCATGTTCAAGGACAACCTTTCATAGGACTTCACCCCTTCCCAAGTGATATAACAGTCCTTTAATGATAGTGTATGGTTGTGATCTAGTCATAAATTACTTTTTGTCCTATTCTTAAAAGAGTGTAGGGAATATTCCTTGCTCAAGGGAGTTGGAAATTTCTTTAAAATTTTGAGGAATGTAGTGACATGAAAGAGGTACACATCAAGTGAGTCTTCTTTTAGTTCTTCTAGCTCTTCATCATTCAAAATTTGATTGAGGTGGTCAAGTCTCACATTTTCCCTAGTTAGTTTTACATTTATTTGGAATTGAAATTATGAAATATCATTAACCATAGATATATTCATCCTCCTAATATTGGTTTTTTGACCAAGTAACATAGATCTTGATGTTTTGTTAAAACTTCAAATGATGTCGGTAGAAGATAGTGCTATAATTTTTGTAGTGCAAACACAATGGCCAATGCTTCCCATTATATGGTTGTATCATTTTCATCTACATCAAAAAAAAATTGGCTAGTAAAGTGAATGGGATGATCAAACACACCATTGTTGGGCTATGTAAGTACTACACCAACTATGATGCATGAAGCATCTAAATGTACATGAAATGACTTAGTCTAGTTTTGGAAAATAAGTATAGGTGTAGCGATAAGTTGCTATTTGAGCTCAATAAAAGATACTTGGCATTTATATGTCCATACAAACTTAGCATTATTAAATAGTAAAGTTTCAAATGGAGATGATACTATTGCATATCCTTTGATAAATTTTTGGTAGTATCCTATATTTCTAAGAAAGGAGTGCACTTCAAGGAAACTAACAGGTGGTGGCATACTTAAGACTACTACAATTTTATCCTAATCCACCAAAATGGCATCATTGTAAACAACTTGTTCAAGTAAAACACCAAAAAGTGTAAATAATAGACTTTTTTTCAAATTTAAAGTAATGCTCAAATCTCAACATCATTTTAAAATCAAACACAACTTAGACAAATGCTCTTTAAAGAAGGATAAGACTACCCAATCATCTAAATAAACTTCTAAGAAATCATGAATGAAATCTTTGAATGTTATGATGACTATGTGAAATAATACCATAGGTGCATTATTTAAACCAAATGGAATTATTTTATATGCAAAAGAACCCCACTTTATTGTAAAAGTCATTTTGTCTCTATCCTCCTATATGATTGGAATTTTTATGGTATCCACTGAACCCATATATAAATGAATATAATTCATGGCTTACAATAGACTCCTAAAATTCATCTGTAAATGGTATAGGGAATGGATCATTTATGTAGGCTTCATTAAGAATGTGTTAGTCTTCACATACCCATATTTCTCCTATTTTCTTGGGCTATACTATCATTGGGCTTACCTAGCCAACTTTTTCTACTAGATAGATTATCCTTGCATCTTGCATCCTATCCAGGTATAATTTTACTTTTAGTTTCATATTATGGTTGAGTTTATATGGTCACTTCTTGATTAGACATGCACACTCTTTCAATTCAATGTGCATCTCACCAAGATATGGGTTGAATCTTTGAACCTCTAAAAACTTAGTGCATAATACATCTTAGTAGTCCCTCAGAAGTTGTAGTGCTTCTAAAATCTCAGTCTCCATCCAATAGTCACCTATAATTTCTAGTTTTGGAACGTCTTCTATTTTGATATTGGTGAATTTTTTTTGAGAGGCTATTGATATATATTACATTTTTCTTCATCCACTAATTCTTAGATCTTCCTTTTCCCTTATTTCTCTAGGATCTAGATGTTTCATAGGTTATCTTCTTCAATTAGCACTACATTGGTTTCCTTGAGTGCTTATATAGACCACTCAAGTCTAAATAGATCATTCAAATCTAAATCTACATCAGAATCAAAGTCTTCATCATCATTTACCTCATCTTGTATTTGGTGACAAGGTTGTGTCAAAGCTTGTTCTTCAGTCGTAAAATATTTATACCTTTGGAGTGTATAATTAAGATTAGAAGCCATGTTTTTCTATGCAGTTGATTCTATTATAGTGCTCACATCTTTCACACACCCATGGTATAGAAAGTACCTGAGTTTCTAAAGTGTGATATGGACTAACATATTTTCATCTTCAAAAACACAATTTTGTATGAATTCACTCTACACTTGTTCCCAATGTTTTGTTTATCTCATCTTTTCATAGTTCATGTACCATGTTGTGGGTAGTGGAGCTAGTGTATAGTGAAAAATATGAACCCAATAATTAGGTGCCACATGTTCTATTTTCCAAACTTCAACACATTTATGTACATGAATATTAGGAAATTGTCCTTCTTAAAAAATGGATAATTAGTGTGGATGAATTGTAGGAGATGAAATATATTGATCATGAGTTCACAAGCATCATCTTACTCTAGCTAATTATCCTAATGAGTTATCCACCAAGTTGTATCAAATTCCTTCAGATCATAGTTTAGTGCATTAAATCATTGATTGATGATTGGAATATGGACTTGCAATCAAAAAATAAAATCATTGATGTCCTCCATTGCATCATATATAGGTAGTTAATGTTTGTGTGTAATGACCATCCTCATGATCTTAAGTCTATGGTCATCATAGGCCTAGTTAAGGAGATGCATATCTAAATCACCACTGATAGAAGAAGATACATCCTAGGGAACTATGTCTTCCCTTGTTGGTTTTATGTAATCTTTCATGTGATCATCAACTTGGTACATGAAATCAGCTTCTAAGTGAGTGGGAAATTTTATAGATATGTAGGGACAATCTTCATTGATGAACTAACCTACAATCAGCTTCACAACTTCTATTTTTAGTCTACATAATTTTTATACATTAAATTTTTGGGTAATCATTGAATGTACTTGGGGTTTGTCTTGTTGGTAAAAGAAGTTACATTGCATTGAATGTAAAGCATTGGGATTCTCTATCATATTGACCTTCATCTAACTAGTTTCTTGTAAAACATGTGAAGAGTCTAGTTTAGTAGGAATTATATAGTTTATGCACTTTTTTGAAGGGAATGACCATAACCTTATGACCTTGATGTGCCTCAAGTTGGTTGAGTACTGTATTGATATTCATCCAACCATCATACACCCATTTATTTCCTATCAGTGTAGGGTAGTGTATTATTGCATTCTTCATGTCTATGACCTTAAAGTATCCTTACCAAGACAAATCTATGAATTTTATCTAAACATCCTCTAATCAACCAATATGCTCAACTTTCTTGTAGTCATCCAAGCTTAAAGTTATTGTGTTGTAGTTGAGGGCTAGTCATCTAATATCTTCCCATGTGGATCTGGGAATCATATTTACTATGCTACCAAAATTGAATATAGCATTTGGGATATCATATCCTACAACTTCAATATCAAAATGTGCATCCACATCCCATGGTTTATTCATATTGACATATCAGACCAGATTTTCTATCTTTTATTGGCCACACTACACACATTCTAAAAGATTATGTAATAGGTTCATGATGTTATACAATATTTCTATACTATGTAGAGTACCTAGGAGTTTTAGTAAATATGTTAGTATAGTAACAACTCTATATTGTCATATGATGCACATAATTTAACCATACATTTATGCATCGATGGTTGTAACATCACCATCAATAGTTTCTTATTGTTGAATGTTTTTCAACAACTATGCATCTTCATTCATAAGACTCTTTTCTATGGTTGGATTTAGGGATCTGTCTTTTATAACCTTTTTAATACCCTAATCTTGAGGTACTAAAGTAGAAGGAGTAATTTTTCTACATGTTGTTTCCATGTCACAATGTTTAGAAAGGCATTTTATTTAGGTTTCACACTTACCATGTTTAAATTTTAGATACATTTGTCCTTTGCTTTTCTAGAATAGGACAATATTTTGTATGATGTTAATCAGAGACTCTATAGTATGCACAATATGATTGTCTCGATAGATTCATTAGGAATTTTATTTGTACATGATTATACTCTCCACAGATGTAGAATTTTAGAGGAGGCCACTGATAGTTGTTTCATCATCCACCTTGGTATCCTCCTTTTTATCCACCTCAGCTTCTTCCTCTATTAGATTGATATACTCCTCGATATCCTCCTTTTGGATACATAGAATTCCAATACTGATTATTATCTCCCATACTTAACTATTATTTCATAATTGGTAGAGTCCAAGTTGATTATTGTGGCTACATTATGGGTGAACTCTAAGGTGATGTATGCTAGTATTGAGGGGATGGAGGTGTCCATCCTGGCGATGATGGAGTATATATAGGCAAATAAAGAGTCAATTCAACTAGGTTGAGAGGCCAGTACTATGGTGAAATTGAAATCCATTATGGACCCACTTGGGTTGCATAATTCTTATGAACCTCTAGGCCTAGGATTGTTGGATTCACCAAGGAGATTTGCTATGCTACAATGGCAAACACATTTTTGGAGATATGATCTTTAATTTCTTGTAGAGCTATACAATTATTCTCATCATGATTAGTGTATTTCAAAAAATGATAGTACAAATTTTGAGGATTTTTAATATACTGTTATATTAGATGACATTGTGCCATAGCATGCCCTATTACTTGACAAAGTTCACATAATTCCATCTTTACTTCTAGATAGTCAATTTGGTGGTGGCCCTCTTTTCTGCACTCTATACACCACAGGTTTAATTTGGGTTTTTCTATTTCATGATATTTCTCCATTATTTTCATGAAATACTACAATCTGTTTTCAAATTTAGAGTTAGTAGTAGGAGATTCTCCATAGTCCCCAATTTGTTCTACTCATAGTGTAATCATTTTGGCATCTACTTTCATCTCATATTATGATTGCATAATGGCAAACTAAATTATACCTTGTAGTCATTAAAAAAACCATGTTGTCTTATCCTTATCTATCAAAGTGAATTACACTTTGTTCATTACATTAAAAAATATATGATCATAGTCATAGATCGATTCTCTAGAGTTTTTCCTTATCTCTTTGAGGTCTTGTATTATCTGACTACTACATTCTTAATCTTAAACTCTAAAATGAGCTAATATTTCATGTATTTAAGAATTTCATATTGTATATTTATTTTACACATGAGTTTTAATTCTCTCCCAACTACATCCCCTATCAATTTGTACTTTTGTAAGTTTTTATCGGTGACACCCTTAACTTGACATTTCATTTTACATGTTAAAAGGTACTATTCAAGATCTGTAGACCCATCATAGATGGCCAAATTTAGGAATAATCTTGAATAATTCATTATAGTATATGGTATAGATGGAACCTTATATATAACTATTATTTTATGATACTATGTCTAGATGTTCCTACCTATGTATTACTCTATACACCAGAGAAATTTTTGTGTGCACTTTTCTTGTCTGTATTTCCTTATTGTTGTTCAACTTCACCCAATATTATATAATTCAAAGGCTTCCTAATTTATTTATTTTGAATCTCTGTGACCCAATGCTTCTCATGATTTTAAAATGATTTTTCCCAACTCTTCTCCCCTTACTCGACTTGTTGAAAACTTCTACTAGGATATATAATATTAGGCTGCAAGGATGCGTACACTTTTGGTGAATAATAATTTTCAATGACTTATTTTTTGTTGTGATTGATCCTATAATTAACCTAAAACTAAGTTATATTTATTTTTATAATTCTTCTTCTATTAGTACCCTTTTTTGTAGTTGTGTACTACTATCTTCTATGCATTCTACTCCTAAATTACTTTCATCTTCTTCCTCACACATCTCTTCTTCTACTCGCTCTTCATCATTTTGATCTTTTTACCAACATATAACATTTTTATCTTTATTATAACTTAATTCATCATCCTGATCATTACTTATATGCACTCATTCATCAAATACTCTACTACTATTATTTTATTTGTAGCTACTTAGGTATCCATCTGTTTAGAATATATTCTATTATCATAGTTACCTTTCTAAATCCAAAGTTTTCTTATAACTCTTATTCCCTTGTGTCTCCATTTTAGATTTAGTCTCAATCTATATTTTCACCATCATTCACAACATCCCTATATTCCCAAAGCAACTACTCCATACTGGATAGAGTAGGCACCATGGGATTTTCCATCACCAACATTTTCAATAGAAGAAGTAATCACTATAAAAACTTCCCTCTAATTCCTTAGATGAATTAATCCTATTTAGCCTTGAATGATATATATATTTGTACTATAGATTTAGTATTTTATCTATCTATAGTGGTTGCAACCCAGTAATATATTGCTCTTGTCCTAGCAATTTCTAGTTTCACTAACTAGTTTATCTTTAATTCAATCCAAGTAATGGTCCCTTTTGATCTAGGATGGAAGTAATATTACTATAGTATTTTTAACCAAATATCCAAAAATTCAAGTAGTTTCACTATTTTTTTTGTATATTTCACCATATATATGTTCCTAAAATATTTCATTCATGGGGAGACCCATACTTTTAGATTCTTCTTCTGTGAAGTGCCATATTTTCTAGTCTAACCAGGTTTCAATGTCTCATTGTCTTAGTAAAAATATTAGCATAGCTCTCTCCAAAAGGAGTGGTTCCACACTCATTTCACCATTTTTATTAGAGGTTATTATTTCAATAAAACATGTTAAGTACAAGTATATTTAGCTTTTAGTAGTCTACACAAGATAGTGTAGTGAATTCATGAAAACCCAAAACATGATAGAAGTGAAAGATCATGTGATAGGAATAAACTAAGATTAACCAAGAGGTTTTGAAATATACAGACATTTATATTACATTAATATAGATAAAAACAAATCATTAAACATGATAACATAAATAAGGATTAACATAAGATATTCGATAGGTAACCATGAACCAGAAAGTCTATATTGATCTCAGTAAAAGGTCATCAACTTCTTCATAAAAGTATACATATTTATAGTCACTTTAGTTCCTGGCCATTCATATTCATATTCATACATTGGTGATAAAATTAGGAGACTATTCATCTTTTATCCTTTCACAAGATAAGAGGATAGGACAAAATACATTAGTTAACAACTTCATATATAATGCATGAATATTAAAAGGAATATCCTCCATAACTTTCTTATCCATTTTTATTCTTCCAAAAAAAAACATATAATACCTGTAACAAAACTCACCTATCCATACCTACATTGGAAATAAAAATTCATACCCCATTAGGCCATACTCTCTCTCTTTGCTTACTTAGACCTTGACCTACAAACCATAGTAGGCCTTGAAACTAACATTCATTACTATTTAAAATCACTCTCCACCTCCATCACATACTCAATTAACCCATCTCATGCTTAAATAGTGTCATACATACTTCATATTCCTTGACAATAGATTGTGATGCATCATCAGGCCAAGTAGGGTCTAGAAGTGTTATAGGTATAGACTAGGTCTATAAATCCTACCCTTATAATCTCACCTTGATACACACATAATTTATATAATACCTCATATACATAATAAAAAAACCTCATATAATCACTCATTCCTATGTTCATTCATCTTACCAAGCCATCATACTCATACCTTCTCATAATGTTTATTCCTGCTATGACTAGTGGTATAACTAGGCTTATTACACTTGAAACTTGACAACTGACATTGAAACACTTCTAAAAGTATATACACTTCTTTTTCATGATCACAAATTCCAAAATAACTCTCACAATCTTGTACTTAACCAAACTTCACTATGCACACCTTCTCATGGGGTCTAGACTAGGCTTCTTAAGACACCTTGTACTTAAAAACTAGTACTAAAACATGATTTAATGATCACTTGACCTAAACCTTGATATCAACCAATAGAATAATCATTGTTTTTCCTTCAAATTCTCTCTTGTCACATGGATTCCTTGTCACATCAATCACACAAACTCATGCCTGAAAGACCACTCACCATGCATCTTCAATAGATGCATCTTGATATCAATGACATTAACCTTGACATCAATTAACCTTGAGATCAATGATAAAACTTCTTAACAAATTACCCATTTATCATTTATGGAAAAACATTATTAAAACTGATCACTCTTATCTCCCCTATTCTTGTCAATCTCCCTTCTTGAACTTTCTCTGCCTTTTACATTAATGACAAAGGGTCATATCTACTACAACTTTTGGAACCATTCATTCTCCTGCTTTGGAAACTAATTCATAAATTTAATAATAAATCATACCTACTAATCTCCCCCTTTAAATTCAAAACTTGATCTCATAATGAATCAAAAAAATTCTCAAACACAAGTCATGATCAACTATTAACTACTTATAAACATAGAACAATTTGAATATATCCCCCTCAAACCAAGAATCCATCAAGATTATGCTAGTTGAAAAATTTATCCATGAAGCTTAATGGAGTCACTCCTTTCCATAGGGAACTAAAATAACACAAGCTCAATAGATTCCTAAATCTTCATATTCTCACAAGACTGAATATATTTTTAGGATTGATTGACACTATAGGCTTGACCTCTTCATCAGCTATTTGATCATTAATATGAGATAAAAACTGACATTCCTAACTTTATTTCTCATCTGAAGTATGCTATACTATAGCAAAAAATCCATTTGATCTTGTAGACTGATCAAGACTAAAATTTACTATCTTTAGTTTCTACATATTCATTTCCATTCTCTCTTACACTTTATGGGATTAAAACTTTTTGTTTTGACTTGATGACCTTATAAATATATTATGTGAAAATATTTCATTGCATCCCACATTATGAAAACTATAGCAAACAACCTCATACATACTTCTTGATTGATGACTCCTTTCATAATCCCATGCATATTTATTTTTAGAGGGTCTTATACACTCTATTACTCTATGAATAAACTAATGGCATGTATAATAGTAACCATTAAATGAATTAACATAACTCATATCATTAGGCCATCTGATTGGTCTTTCCATGTTGACCTTTTTGTATTCATTAGCCTTCTCCTTGACTTGAGTTACCTTATTTTGGTCTTATTTGAAGTCAAGACCTGTCTTATCACTTGCATATTGTTTATTACTTAATATTTTATCTATTTCATCAATAATATTTCACTTCTCCTAATCCTATAATGACATTAACAACATCATCAACCTTCAACATATAAGATGTAATGATTTTATCTTCATTCATCTTTAGACTTTCAAACTGTCTCAAGTGGGTCTACAACTTGGACATATTCATCTTGGTGTCTCCTTCATATATATTCTTTAATTTTTCCCATATCACATTTTTTGAATCACAACACATCACCTTCACAAACTCTACCTTTTATAATCCCTATAGAATGGCATTAATTGCCTTGGAATTTCCTCTCTTTCTTGTCTATTACATCAGTTGGTGGTGTAGGAGGTGGAGTGTATCCATCCATTACTAAATTCCAAATTCCATGGACCCTTGATATTAGATATGTACTCATTATTATGCTCCAAAATCATAATTAGTCTCATTGAAAAATAGAGCCTTATTAGTAGAGAAACCACCTTGAGCTTGCTAACTAGCCATCCTCACTTCTAAGATCTCCTTTAGGATATTAGGCTTAATTCAAAGGACCTAATCTAATACCAAATTTTGGAATCAAAATTATTTATATGTTTTTTTAATCAATCTTTAAAAACTTTCTTATCAATTTCAATTAAAAAATCATATACCATTCAAACAAGTATATAGATCTAGCATGTATAAACACCTATCCATATAAGCATGAAATGCAAGAACACATCACATATGTGGGAAAAATTCAAGGGGAATAAAAAATATTAATATATTAAAATGGAATATAGTCCTATAATACAAAAAAAATTTTATTGAAGCACTAACTCCACATGGATCACCAACCCCAACTAGCTAAGCACTAACACAGCTAGGTTTTAACAAGCACCAACTTGAAAGGAGGCTAGTTGAATCAGAATCAACTCAACCAAATGAAAAAATTGATCACCCTTAAAACAATTTTTTTATAATTCAATATATTATGATCACCTTATTTATATCTTCACACACTTTTATCCCTCTCAAATGGCCTTGCAGGCTTCTTCATTCAACTATCCCTCTTCTTGACTTGATTAGGTCATATGAAATTCAATTTCATAAAAATAACATCTATAAAATATTTATAAAATTTTATATATGCTATTTTTATGTTATATAATACCTCTTTATTTTTACCAATTCATTTTTTCATTTTCTTGCTCTTTACACCCTCAAATAGGTCTAAAACTACCTTGTATTTATACAAGCCTCTTGTTGAAATCCTTCTTGGTCAGCCAAACACACTTAAATTATTATTTTAGACTTAAAATATATCTTATTTAATCTCATAAACATTAATAAAATGTGATTTTAGGCCCTTTAGGTCTGACATACCTCAATCAGGCCTCATTTCATCTTTAGGTTTGATGGAGACCTAATTCCATTAGGTCTAATTTAGGACATGTTACACCTTGCCTTCTTTGTAACACTTTAAAGATCCACACACAATATTAAAATATCATTAAAAATTAAAATATGCCTATACTAATCTTATATAGGCTCCATAACACCTTTCAAGTCCAATCACCACTTGAAACACACCATTTGTACCATTCATAATTAGGCCTTCTCATATACAAAAAGTTTATCTTGAACAACTAAAGATCACATGTTATTTATCCACAAAAAAATGATGATAAAATATATACACACAATATTAATGAACACAAGGACATCACCATATGATTTATAATTCACATCTTAGGATAAAAGGTTTCAAACCTTTCTTTGCAGATAACTCACTTAGAACTGCTAAAACACTCGAAAACCCACTCAAGAACAACTTGATCATAAACACCTAGAAAAAAAATTATACTTAAAAAATATCCTTTGAAATATATATAAAAATTTAAAATACAAAAAACATAAGGTCTAATGTCAAATATCGATCTTGTAGACCAATCTTTTGACCTCACCACATATAGTCAAACCAGAACCAAATAAACCATTTTAGCTTCAATATTTCAAAAAAATTCAATATATATAAAACCATATTAAAATAATTAATAGGACATAAATTTCCCAATTATAAACACCATGTACATTATATAATTCAACTCAGAGCATAGAGTCTCAAACTCATAATTACAACTTACTTACCTAGAACTACCAATTTACCTTAAAGCATCATCTTGGTGAAAATGACCTTAAATAACTTACATGACCATTTAAAGATAATAATTATGTATTTAAATTATATTATTATATAATTATACCATTACTATATATAAATATAATATGGTCAAATGGTAATTTTGATCTTGTAGACCAATCTCGTGACCTCACTATACATAGACCTCACTGAGCTAGATAAGTCAACTTGTGAGCAACTTTTTCACTATAAAAATGACCTCCAAAATTTATTAAAAAAAAAATCATGTCTTAAAATTCCTAAAAAAAACACCTCCATTCACTTGGTTCCATCACTACTTCATGATAAAACATCCCTAGTCATCTTCTCACTACTACTTGGGTTTCTAACTATTTCCACCATTAGGCTTATTAGTGATAGGTTGTATTGGATGACTATTTTATCACACCTGATTAATATAACTTGACAAAAATACACCATGGACATAAAATAAAAGTCTCAACCTTATCCATCTAATAATTTTCATACTTTGACTTGGTCAAATCTAATTACTACAATAAATATCTAAGAAACTAGCAATTTCATATAGGGTCTACTCACACACCTAATAACTCAATCATAATTGGAGGTTCTTGGGAGAGTTTAATATAATATAAAATAGTCTATCTAGTAATTTTAGACAATTATAGGATGTTTTGATCAACATCTTCAACATCGGGTCCTTATTAGGGTTCTAGGAGAGTTTAAGCATGTTAACAATCTTAATGATCATTCATAAAGCATAGAACCTTAATATAAAAAATCATTCATATAATTTTGAGCTATGATCCTTAAAAATTTACCATGAATATTTTAGGTTCTCATGCATAGGTTACACATCCCAATGAACACCTGAAAGTCCTCAAGTTTGCATGCCTTCATTTTGTGTACTCGAGAGACCTCAAAACCAATTTGCATGTCTTTTATCTTAAAACATGACCTAAAAATTTGTGAAAATTATTTAAATAACATATCATACCTATAAAAACACTCACCTTTCTATAATTTCCTTGTAAATATACTTCATACCCCATTAGGCCATTCTCCCTCTCTTTGTTTACTTAGACCTTAACCTACAAACCACATTAGGAATTACAAATAACCTCCATGCATATTTCCAAGAAATATCCACATATCTAAAATAATAAATAAACCTATATAATTCTTTAAAAAATTCATATATCCTTCATATTCCTTGACAATAAATAATGATGCCTCATTAGGCTAAATAGGTTTTAGAAGTGGTCTAGGTGAAGACTAGGTCTGTGGGTCCTACCCTTATAGAATCACCTTGAGGCTCAAATTCTTATTCCAATGAATCATATAAATTTTCAATAAATTTCATACAATCACTCATGACCATGTGCATTCATCTTACCAATCCATCATACTCATACATTCTCACAAGGTCTCTTCATTTTATGACTAGTGCCATGACTAGGATTCTTAATCACTTAAAACTTGAAAAATGACCTTGAAACACTTATAAATTTATCTAAACTTATCTTTCATGATCTCAAAATTCCAAAAAACCTCTCACAAGCTTATTATTACATACTTAACCAAACTTTACTATGCACACCTTCTCACAAGGTCTAGACTAGGCTTCTCAAGACACCTTGTACTCAAAAACTAATACTCAAACATGATTTAATTATCACTTGACATAGACCTTGATATCAAAAAATATAATAATAATTAGGTTTCCTTAAAATACTCTCTCAATAGAGAGACATTAAATTTCCTTGAAATTCTCTCTTATCGCATGGCTTCCTTATCACATCAAGCACACAAGCTCATACCAAAAAGACCACTCACCATGCATATCCACCAGATGAATATTGACATAAATTACATCAACCTTGACATCAATGACAAAAATTCTCAACAATAATATCCAACATCATCTAAACTGAGCTAAATAATGGTCTTCATATGAAAACTTTATCTAAACTCCATCACATGAAAATCTATCTATAAATAGACATAAATAAAATAATATCAGATATAATAAAAACCCAAAAAAATACATTTTCATAAATATAAATTAAATAAATAAAATACCAAGGACACATCTTCCCAATATAATCATTATCATCAAATTATATTGTATAGCATGGTCACTTCCATCACTTAGTACCATCATAAATCTAGATGGTTCCATTAGAGGTTTGACAATAGTGACCTTGGAATATTAGTATTGTCCTCCCTCATGACTATATCCAAAAATTACCTAAAAACACCTAATTTAAAGGAAAAAACTTTACTTTTTTAAAAATAGAAAAACTAGATCAATAATGCAAACCTTGTCCACATACTACGTCCTCAGGTAATTAAGCTTACAGGATAGTTTATACATGATAAAATAGGCTAGGTAATAGATCTCATATACTTAACATCATGAAATATTAGAGCTAAAAATTAGTATCAACAATGTTAAAATGAAATACAAATTTATAAACACTCAACTTATTTATGTGTGTTCAAATTTTAATTATGTACTATAATAAATTAAATTTATGAATTAGTATCTCGTTTTGCAAAACATATCTCAAAAAATGTATAACTAAACAAATACTCATTAATTTAATTTTAATACATGAAACATGTTATTCAACATGATAACATTTATGTCGCTACTAATGACAATTTAAAACATGCAAAATGTGGCGAATAATTTTTTTATTACAAAAATGTTCCTCTATTTTTACAAAATGAGGCAACTCTTGATTTTATATACACACCATTACCTAATAAAATTATTTTATACAATAAAATGAGTTAATTTTTTTAAACATAAAATGATAATATGAATTATTAAGGTCAATTCACGTGAAATTAAATTTACAATGATATAAATCAAAAAATGAATATTTCAAATAATTGATTTAAGAGCTAATCAATTTAAATAAAATTTACAAACAATCAATCTTATGTATTTGTACATATAATTTGAAAGGAGTGAGTAAAAATATATTATTGCATCCCTCACAATAATTTTTTTTTATACATTGACCTTATTAGAAAAAATTTGCTAAAAAAAGATGATGTTTTTAGATTTTGGTTCATTCGGTGTCATACATTGGCTTTAGAGATTCAGGTTATAAAAGTTTAACACATTATAAATTATTTATATTATTATAATTTAACACATTATATATTATTATAATTTTAATATTTTGGCAGATTATACATTGTTCAAAATTTTTTAGGAAATTAATACAACATAGTATAGGGTAGAATTTCTACAAATTTTATGATAAGGGTTTACATATTTGAAACAGATTATACACATTGGTATATATTCTTTGGTTATATTCCATGTAGAATTAATAATTTATTTAGGAAAAATAAATACATATAAAAAAATATCTTATATTGAGACAGATTAAGAGGAATATGCCATACAACATTGGGGCATGAGTATAGTCCATGTTTTCACCATTTCAATTTTGATAGTGATGGTAAAAATTATTACAAGCTGAATGACAAATAGTTGTCAATGCATTTCAATATTATTGGAACTAAGGTCTATAATCATGAAAATTATTCATTACCTTTTTATCATGTATTTATTATATATTTATTGGAATTGAGAGAATTTGAGTGAAACTATACAGTTAATTCTAAGGTCATGATGGGGGCATGAACTATATTCATTTTATTTCAATCATCCATTGAGTTAATTTGAGAAAAATTGAGTGAACAATAAAAATTAAATATGAAAACCATATGTAGTGATTATTTCATTTTCAATAATTTGTTATTTATTAGTGATGTTTAACACATCATTCCTTGAACCCACTTTCGTTCTACCTTTTATCTTGAAACTACTATTCAAATAACCACTATGAAGCTTTTCCATTTCCTCGGCCAGGAAGTGAACAAGATTGTAATTCCCCTCTTCTTCTCCACATTAACTAGGTGAATTTTTTATGTTTGGCATCTCCACCCTCCATAAATATCACACTTCATGAGAAACACCATACAACATGCATATAGATGTAGTTATTATTTGAATATCTTTATTGATTTATCATTATAATTATATTTATTTATTTGTAAATAATTCTATCTAATCACACACATAATATTTTTTAGGATGAGTTGAATGTTATATAACATTGTAATAAATAATAAGTCTAAATTAACAATTAATAACATAGGATTGAAATGTATTTCTCTGTTAGAATTATTAGATTTATATATCCTACCTCTAAAATTTTAGATTAAAGGGGGAAAATATAGTTATATAGGTTTGGTACCATACTTGTTTGCGAATGCCTTTAGATAACTTTTCATTTATGGATATGAAACTACAAATCGATTATTTAGTGTCCCATCATTTTTTATCTTTCAATTGCCTTCATAATTATATTTGGGAATGTGAAAAATGTGTCCTATCATCTTCACCTTGATTTTAAATATTAGAGATATATTTGGTACTTTTTTTCACCTTGGAGTATTTTTAGGCCTTGGATCAATTCAAACATTTATAGTCAATATTGACTAATGATACTACCCAAACATGACAAAAATGTCCCATTCATGTTTTAAAATTATTTTGGGCACTTTTCACTTTATGATTGTTCTTTGGGCACATTTTAGTTTCTTTTGGTTGGATTTTATGTCCCTAGGTCCTTAATTCAAATTTAGAGTATCTATATATACAAAGTCACTATAAGTTATTTTGGGCCAAATAATTTACATTATCAATAGCTAGACAAGATTATATATTATTCATTTAGAATTATTAGAGCTAAATATAAATTTTACAAATATCAATTTACATTTGTATGATCATATTAATAGAAATATAGGAGAAATAATATATAGGATTACATACATAGTTACACACACATACATCAAGAGGATAAATACATTTTAATTTAATCCCACTTTGGAGAATTAGGATTATAATGTCGCACTTGGTCAAATAATGGGGACCAACGAAGGTTATTTTAACTTGACCCTTTTGTCTAACATCCCCATTGATATTATGTCCCTTGTGAAAAATTAAGATTTTTATCATATAGGTTCATCCACAATACTTTCAATATGATTATACAAATAAATAAGCATTAGAAACTCAAGCACATCATCCCAAAATAAAATGTTATATTTTTGTGTTCAGAGACAATACCATCCATTGTAGATCAATATCAGCTATCAAAACTAACCTAACCTAATGGAAGTGACTAAGGACAAAAAATTAAGAATGATCCATGCATAATTCATTTACATAGATTATATATGCAACCTTTAAACAATTATAAATCATAATAGTGTGAAAAATAAGCTAATATGTTTTAACCTCTTATTGTACATTTATTTCTATTTTTAGGTTGTGTGCTTTATCATAGTTCTAATTAATTTTCATCAGTGTTTATGCATATTGTATAAATCTAAATTAATATTTATTTTATTGTTTTCCATCCTATTTAGGTTTTTCTATACTAATTTAGGGTAAAATATATTGGTGAAACTATACATTAATCTAACCTTGTCAAACCTTATATCTCCATTGCGGTATAATATTTCAACCTTAGGGTTTTATTTTAAGACTAATTTTTAATTATTCTAAAACCTTAATATCTTATTGCTTTTATAATTTTTATTATTATGCCTTAAATGTATTTTAGTACCCTTTTTAAATCCTAATAAATCTAAAATGGATAACCAATGAGAAACTCCTAGTAGCTCTCATCCTATGCATTTTTTTATTATCTAGCAACTTCATTCCTTATGTTTATGATAAATAAAGGAAAAATTGTCAAACATATGTGATTAATGATGCTAGTTATGTAGACAAGGAATATTTTTTACATGTAAATTATTATGGGTATAATCCTAATTAAAAAAATGATAGGATTAGTAAAATAGTGAAGACTATAGTGAATAAGAAAATGCACACATAAATCATGAAGTAGAAGACCCTACTTTCCATACTTATTCTTTGCATTATTCTCTAAATCATACACTAAAACATGAATAAATAATAATAATTAATATATTCATGTTCCTAAAAAACATGGGCTAAAATGTGATGAATATCCATTTAGTACATTTCATTTATTTAAAAAATCTACCACTGCACTTCATCTCATTAACTATTATAAAATACAATGGCATAAGCCCTGCATAGAAATATAAGAATAATATAAAATTCCTTATCTCTTTATATAAATGGAAAAATAATGTTGAATTCATCCTCTCTCTAGAAATGGAAAAAAGTGTTAAATTTATTCTCTCTAGAAATAGCAAAACAATGTGAAATTTATTCTCTCTAGAAATGGTAAAGAATGTAAAATTCATTCTCTTTAGAAATGGAAAAATAATGTAAAATTATCTCTCTATATAAAAATAGAAAAATAATTTTAAATTAATTATATCTCTCTAGAAATTATAAATGATGTAAACATGTGATAATTCTTTCTCCTCTCTTGGAATATAATGTCAAATTATCTCTTCATATTAGCCTTATATGATATTTTTTTATGAACGTCCATGTAATGATAATACCATTATATCCAATGATAGATTTTTAAAATGAAAATATGGAAGATAATGCTATAAATTCCTATTATGATTCTATTTCAACCTATGTATAGAATAATAAAATATTATTAATGGACCTTATTCACCTAGTTACAATAGTGTACCTATGAAAATTTACAATAATAATATTCAACCATTAAATGGACCTCTTAAGAATCTTAACATTCCTCACAAGGAATTAATATCCTTAATTCATTATTTGGGTTCCTTGAAACATGAAATGCACTATCTAACCTTTAAAATAAAATCATATCATGCTTAAGTTTACTATAATACTATGTATGAAAACCCCATTGTGAACGATATTATAAATACACCATTACCTCATAACTTCATTATGCCTAAATTTTGTATGTTTGATGGAATTAGTGATCCTTATAGATACATCTCAAATATTTTGGAGTTTATATGGACAAATATGAAAATAGTAAGCTATTTATAAAAGAATTTACAAAAGTATTGATTGGAAATGATTTGGATTAGTTTCACTCTCTTCCTAATGGGTCCTCACACTCATTTCTTGAGTTAGAAGATAAACTTTTAATGTGATACATTTTAAATAAGAGACCAAGAATTAAATATGAAAATTTAAATTTTCTCCATCAAAGAGAAGCAAAAATAGTTTGTGATTATATTTTATGATTCAAAACTTTGTATGCACCAATTGATATATAAAAAATAGATTTGGAAGCATAATATACATTTTTTATGGGCCTCGTTCATCCTCTCAAAGTAAATATAGTTTACTACACTTGTAATTCATTTCAATAACTTTTATATAAGACTATTTCACTAGAATAGGATTTTTTACACCATTCAAATGCCAAAAAGGCACTTGAAGACATTAATTTATAAAAATTAGTCCCACACAAGGAAACAAAATAATTATTCCACTTCATAAGGTAAATATTTCAATAAATGGAAAATAGGTTAAATTACTAAATAAATAGAGAGATTTATAAAACAACACGTAAATTAAAATAAATTCTTTCAATATGTGGCAACCACTCAAGTTCAATAACTTTTAATAAGATTTCAGTAAAGATAATGACCACACGATATTCCATATACATTATTGGATAAGAATTTAATGAATATACCTCATAACTATTATCACCCTCCTCATTGTCTTGAAAAATTAAAAGGCAAACCATGTTTCATTTATCAAGGTATTTATGAATATAAAGACAGTGTTTTTTACACATTGCAATAAAATATTACATCAATTATAACATTTGTAAAATTCCACACTTAGTTAATAAGGTACCCTTATTCACCTTCTTCTAGTACTTATTCTATGAATACCGATACATCCCATGGAGTTCCTATAAAGGAGTGAATGGCTTATTATAATTTTAGGGATGATGTTTCTATGAGAATATTTTATTATAGTTCACATTTAACATAATTGATCTATCCCAAGATGTTCCCATTATGGAATCAATGGTCACTAGAGCATTGATTATAATAAAACCTAGAAAAATCATAGTTACAAATGATAAGGAGAAATATAATGTAGGCATAGTTTCATCTCCTCCAAAAATATTATGGATAGTAAAAGTGAATCAAGTATCTATAGATCAAGGGGAAATATAAGATAGTAGTATTTTGAAATAAAAACAAGAAAAAAAATATCTTGGAATATTGCAAAAAATATCCATCAAATAGTTTCACATGATTAAAATAAATTCATCTTCCTGTGTAGGTGAGGAAATTAATTTTTAATCATCAAGTCTAACTAATAGTAACATGGATTAATATCATATATACATGTGATAATTATCAAGTACAATATTATTATACACATGACATCTATAAATGTACAATGTGTAATAACCAAACCATAGTTAATTCAAGATAGTGTACGATCAAAACTTCAAATAAAATTAATAATTTAATTTAAATTTACCCTTAAATTTATACATTAAATCACACAAATCAATTGTGAAACTTGAAATGCATAAATTAAGCCACATGAGATGATAATAATAATAATAATAATAATAATAATAATAATAATAATAACAACAACAACAATAACAATAACAATAACAATAATAATAATAATAATAATAATAATAATAATAATAATAATAATAATAATAATAATAATAATAATAATAATAATAACAACAAATGAATCCATTTAAAAAATCATTAAACATATATTAGATTACCCATCATATATAATAAGATAAAAAAATATATTATAATACAAACAATAAATTATTGAGGCTACATCCATGTATGCATATAATTAATCACCATTTGTACCTCAATACCTACTATATCTAGAAGTAGATGATCCACTATCTGCTCTACACCCTTGAGAATGATACCTATATAATCTAACACACTCCTAAAGAACTCATAAATGAACCATTTATTTGGCATGCTCCACTTTTAGAGAAATACAATGGGAAAGAATATATCTAGATAAAATAGTAATACTCTCAAGATTGGGCACATGTTATTTTCTTAGCTTTGCATATAGATCTTCTCTCTCATTAGAATTTATAGTGAATGGTGTTACAACAATGGAAACTTGACAAAATGGGGTGAATTTACAACCATAATATTATATACTCTCTCAATCAGTCCATTTCCAAATATATACTAAAAATATAATATATCAATGTGAAAATAGAATCATCAACCATTAGTGACCAATATGTATCACTTATAACATAAATGTGACATATGTAAGACATTAAAAAGCTTATGAGTAAAAATCATAATCAAATACATAAGTAAAAAAAGTATACATATATTTATTATTAAAGACAAAAGATATGATATAAATTAGATGTGGTGGGGGTCATGATTTTAAGTTGTGTCCCATATCCTCTTCCACCTCCATCACATCGTCCATATTCCCCATGTTATACTAGAGGCACATCATTAGGATTGGTTGTAATAACTAAAGACAAAATAGGGCACCTTAAGGCCAACCAAAATTATGAATACAATGTAATAAAACATGAATAATATTTTGTTTCCAAGAAAACAAATATATCCACCTCTCTTATAGGATAGAGAACTAAATCAACACCATTGGGCCTTAACCTAACACTAGGGTGATGTGTAGACCTCATATTCTGAGTGCATGGATGAGACTCTTAGGAACACATATTATATAATAAGAAATTATATAATGACCCTCCCATACTATAATATCTCCATGAATCTATGGATTCTATCTTATAATAACATACTCACATCATAGACATGACAAAGCTCCCCACCATCCTCTACCCATCCCATAAGGACACTATATGGTCTCAAAGTGATCATATCAATAATAAACCTATCCAAAATCACCTTATACTTCATGGTAGTCTAGATCCTACACCTATGTACCACCCAATTCTCTTCAAAATTTTATATGTGGGATAAATCACCACATGGTCCCCCAACTAGATGAATCATAAGTATGTGATCATATGCCCAAATATGTGGCATGTTAACTACACCAAGTCTACCTATGTGTATCTATAATGAAAACCTATATCAATATATTTATGAATGTGAAATAATACTATGCATCTAATAATATTTTGTTCCTTTTTATTCAATATCCAAAAAAG